>PVHT020004020.1:3325188-3374858 GCA_004024745.2 Catagonus wagneri
GAGAGGCAGAGGTTTTCAAGGACTGTCACAGTTTTCTGTGTGTACATAGAAAAGAATGTGTGTAATCAATATCATAAAAATAAATTCTATCTGAATTTTTATGCATGTTTGGGAACTTTTTCTCTGTTAACTTCATAGTTGTCAGAGTCTCAAAGAGGCCTATGATTCAAAAACCTGGGAAAAAAACCCCACTCCTCTGATTTAGATGTTGACTTCACGTAATATACAAAATCATCTTACAACAGTTCGAGAATTATATGGAAGAGAATCAAACCACAACACTTAGAAAATATTGGTGAATATTTAGCACGTTTCAAGCTGAGAAAAAAACCTTTCTGAACGAAAAAGAGGAAAAATTATATAAAAATGCTCATCTTCTAACTCAGTTATTTAATTTCCAACCATTTATATCTAAGAAGAAAATCCAGAATGGAGACAGAGGAGGTCATTTTTCCCCTGGTACGAAGGGACCAGTCAATCAGCCACCAGGCCTTGCTGTAACGCTCAGCAGAGCTGGAAAACTATGACACCAGACAACTGTCACTCCATCAGTAAAGACAACATCTCCAGTCCGTGCACATTTATATTTATTTATCAGTTGAATATATATACTAATCTACTACTATGTTATATATCTTATAAAATATGTACTTTAAAAGGATGAGATAAAATTGCCTAAAGTTTTAAAGATTTCTTCCCGAGCCCTCGCAGGTGTGCGCCTCTCCCCACTCTGGGGGCCATCGTCCTACACTGTGGTGGCTAAACAGGAAGGGACTGTCACCATTTTCAAAGCTGAGTCTGCGACGACATGCTCCCCAGATCATAGCTCCTTCACATCCGCCAGCTCTCTGCATCACAACACACCGTTTTACTGCCTTTACTGCGCTTCTCGTTATGGGAAGTCACCTCCTCATTTGTGGGTTTACTTGTTTATTCTTCCCCTCCCCTCCCCCGACTAGAATATACGCTCCATGAGGGCCAGGATCTTGCCTGTCTTGTTCATTCCTCATACCTCCACACCTAGAACAGGGCTTGTTACACAGGAGGCGCTCACTTAAATACGTATTGTATAGTTAAGTATAGAAGGCTGCTCCTTCACTCAAATTCTATGGCTTTCCCCCCTGTTGGGTCCTCCATTCTCCTACCAGGCAACAGGGCAGGTCCCATGACCCCCTGAGAGGAAGCAAACAGTACTCTAGCCTTCTGCTTAGCTCAGCTGCTGCACTTTAAGGATCTCCTGCAGAGGGTGAGCCACTGGCGACGATCTTGATCTTCACGTAAAATCACAAATCCAGAACTACTAAATAAATAAATATATATATATACACACACACACACTTACATATGTATTCATATATATTATATGAATATAATATAAATATATATATATAATATATATGAATACATATGTAAGTGTGTGTGTGTGTATATATATTATACAATATATTATATATTGTAATAGATGATATAATAATATATATGAATGCAGTATTTCTGTATTATAATATATGTATAATATAATAGTATATAATATATATGAATATATATATATGAATACAGTATTTCTAAAGGCATTTCTTTAAAAAAATCATCTATTTCTAAACTGAACTATCATTTTCATACAAAAGCTATCAGTTTCAAGCTCTTCTTATAGCTGCTGCCCCAGGAGGGAAAAAGAGAAAGATGGGTGGGTACCTGATGGTTTTCCACACATCGAAGCCATCCAAAGGCTTGGTGCCTTCTGTGCTGCCCCCAGCCAGCTTCACCAGGGTGGGCAGCCAGTCGGAAATGTGGATGAGCTCCCGGTTCTTCACGCCCTTCCGTTTCAGCAAGGGGCTGGCCACAAAGCCCACCCCTCGCACGCCTCCTTCCCACAGGCTCCACTTTCTTCCTCGAAGGGGCCAGTTATTGCCCCCTGCCAGAGTCTGCCCTCCGTTATCTGAAACACAATTAGGTCATGGCATGAGGACAAGGTTAACTACTAGAAATGTTTAAGAACAGATCTGTATGCATGTTGTTATGAAATGGTGCTTAAGAACTAAAAAAAGAGGAGTTCCCTGGTGGCCCAGTGGTTAAGGATGTGGTGTGGTCACTGCTGTGGCTTGGGCTCGATCCCTGGCCTGGAAACTTTCACGTGCTGTGAGTGTGGCCAAAAAAAGAACTGAAAAAGAAAATTCCATTCTTTTTTTTTTGTCTTTTTACCTTTTCTAGAGCTGCACCCGCGGCACATGGAGGTTCCCAGGCTAGGGGTCTAACAGGAGCTGTAGCCGCCGGCCTACACCACAGCCACAGCAATGCGGGATCCGAGCCGCGTTTGCAACCTTCACCACAGCTCACAGCAATGCCGGATCCTTAACCCACTGAGTGAGGCCAGGGATCAAACCCACAACCTCATCGTTCCTAGTCAGATTCGTTAACCACTGAGCCATGACGGGAACTCTAAAAAAATTCCTCTTTAACCTCTCCCATACCAACTACCCTCTTCCTACCCAACACCACCTCCATCACACAGACAGAACCAGAGTGCAGGATGGCACATGTCATATATGAGACTTTTGAGTCTTCTGGGCCACTGAAAAATAACTGAGGGTAACTGCCTGGGATAGACCCTGTGCTGACCAATGACTGTGATTCAAATGCATGCACACAACTTTGTGTAACCCAGGAGAATGAGTCCAGGTAGGCGGAGACCCTCTTGGTACACCCCTCTGAGTAAGTTTCACTTAGGAACTTAGAGCTCTGAATCAGTGGGGACAGCAAACCTTTTCATTTTCCTCCAGGAAAAGTTTTCTAACATTTAAACGGGTAACAGAATTGGCACTCATCTTCCCTGGTGATCTGAACCCCCTTTTAAGCGTGAAAGTTGAAGGCTTCGTCAGTGGGCTGTACACAGAAGGGCTGGGTGGAAAAATTAATTGCAAGAAAAATTCCTCCCTGCTTGACAGGATGGCAGGACAGAGCTTCACCATAAGCTGTGTGCCAGGGAAGAAAAGGTTTCTCTTCCAAGACAACCAAGAGAATGGGGGACACTGGTGAAGCCGGACGCGTTACAGGAATGACTTAAGTATCCTACCAGCTGGGTGGGGCTCAGAGCTGGACTGTAGAAAGTAAAAAGTGCAATTTCTTACATACTGAGCTTGGAGAACCACATTATCTCCAAAAGTACCTACACTTAGGTGACTTTAGAGACAGTTCTTTTATTTTTTTTTAAAGTAGACTTTATTTCTTTTTTTAAGTGATTTTTATTTTTTCCATTATAGTTGGTTTACAGTAATCTGTCAATTTTCTACTGTACAGCAAAGTGACCTAGTCACACATACATATATACCTTCTTTTTCTCACATTATCCTCCATCATGTTCCATCATGAGTGACTAGATACAGTTTCCTGTGCTATACAGCGGGATCTCATTGCTTATCCATTCCAAAGGCAATAGTTTGCATCTATTAATCCCAGATTCCCAGTCCATCCCACTCCCTCCCCTTCCCCCTTGGCAACCACAACTCTCTTCTCTAAGTCCATGAGTTTCTTTTCTGTGGAAAGGCTCATTGTGCCATATATTAGATTCCAGATATAAGTGATATCATATGGTATTTGTAGAGACAGTTTCAAGTAACTCTTACTGGCATGTATATTATGCTTGCTAAAAGCCACCATTACCCAAATGAACCACACGAGGGCAGTATGACAGATCTGCTCTATAGACGGTTAAGTATAAAGAAACTGAACATAGAAATCAAGCTCTATCGAAGCCACAGAATGTACACACAAGGAAAGAGAATCAATGTTTGTTAAGCACCTACCCTGCACCGGGCACCGTAGTTTCACAGGATCACAGAACCTGGAGTCTGATAGACCTGGCACTGGAGACTGATGCTGGCCATTCATTAGCAGTGTGACCCGGGCACTGCACTGCCCCGTTTTCTCACCTTTAATATAAAGATAATAATTCCTACCCCAGTCACGTATTATGATGCTAAGTGTTTTGCTGGGGCCCTGGTACAACCTAAGGGCTCAATGAACGGTAGCTAATGTTTACAACACAAATCCTCTAGGATTGTAACTATTTTGTCATAAAAGAGAGGAAGAGAGAGGGAGTGAGGGGGAGACAGAGGAAGAGAGAGGGAGAGGAATTTGCAAAGACCAAACGGCTAATAATTGGCAAAGCTAGGATTCCAGCAAGGTCTGTGTGACTCCCCAGGTGCACTCTGTCCCCAGCATGCTCTGGTCCTCATGTGTCTGGTGTCAAGTGGGGTTCATATCTGGAGGCACATAAAGCTTCACTTCCCCGTGAAAAATATAAGCAGGGTCCATCTCAGCCAAGTGTACACTCTTCCTATGACATAGCAGGAGGCCAGTTATCTCAAGATGTTGATAAATCCTTTTAGAGGAACTTTCATCGATGGAAGTTCAGAAATTCAAGGCTCTACTGTCAAGGAGGCTGCGGATTCTAATCACGCCCTTAACACTCGAGGTCTTGGGTTCTTTGCGCTTTGTAAGGGGAGAGAGAAGAGTCTTGAGCTTCGTTAGAAGGCAGTAACAGTTCTTCAGCACATGGCTGGGTGATAGTCAGTCTCATCATTTGCCATCAGACTTATGAGAACCTTTTCTTAAAATTCAGTCTCTTCTTGACAAAGCAAACAGTTATCCCAGCCAGTTTATTAAGTACACATTCTCTCTCACATGAGCAGACCCACATGCTCAAAACAGGGGGCACCATCTTCAGACAAAGCAAACTCCTTCCTGCTCCTTGCACTTCACTGAATATCGGTCACTAATAATCAATGCATCAAAACTTAAAAGAAGGTGCTATTCATTTGAGACAAAAAATACACCATCAAGAAGTGTTTGCACTCTACCTGTGAGGTCAAGAATGGCTAAGACAGCGCTATTATTTCCCTCTGTTTTCTGGATTGCTGGCTCGACGCCTGTAGAAAATAGAT
This sequence comes from Catagonus wagneri, assembly GCA_004024745.2. NCBI lineage: Eukaryota > Metazoa > Chordata > Mammalia > Artiodactyla > Tayassuidae > Catagonus > Catagonus wagneri. The sequence goes on from PVHT020004020.1 coordinate 3,330,132, forward strand.
GCCTGTGGTCTCCATTTTAAATAGATATACTCCTTTGAAATATTAGATAATGTCTCTTTCAGTTCCACCTGTTAGTGCTCAGTACAAAAATGTTGGATGATGATGATGGTGTAAACCAGAGTTCAGGTGTTGGGGATAAGGCTGGGCTGGGTCTGGAATCTGATTTTAGGAACAGCCCTTGCAGTATGACTCGGGAAGGAAAATACTCGGGGCTGTAAGGGGAATTTGGCCACTGATGCTGCAGTGGGAGCTGGACGGTATTTCCGCATCTCATTTGGGAGGTGCCGATGCAGTAAGCGTGGCTGCTTTTGTCATTAGCTCCTATGATGCTTTTCCCAGTAGCAATGAGAAGCGATACGATCATCTGCCATCACTGTGGCTTCCTCCATTTTTAAAAGAGCACTCCGGGGAGAAAGCACTGTTAAGTGACACATCTGCAGCTCGTTCTCTTGAGCTCCCCAGTCACAAAGCCAACTGCAGAATCCAGCTGCATGGAGAGGGCGATCCAGCCCCGCCAGGAACCTGGCCAGGAAGCACCTGGCCAATGGCTGCCACTTATCAGCCACAAATCCAGAGTCAGGCCTTTGAGAAAAAGGGTGCTGTCCATCAGCTCTAAGACCATCTCTTGGGTATTTCAAAGAGCTGGACATAAAAGTGACCAGAGTTACAGCAAGAATAAAATCAGGAGTTCCATCTGTGGTACAAAGGTATCAGCAGCGTCTCTGCAGCACCAGGACGCAGGTTCAATCTCTGGCCAACACCGCGGGTTAAAGGATCTGGCATTACTGTGGCTCAGATCTGATCCCTGCCCTGGGGACTCCATATGCCACTGGGCAGCCAAAAAAGTAAAAAGTCAAGAAGCACAAATTTATTTGAAAAAAAAATAAATAAATAAAATCAGCTCACGTGAAACAAGGTAGAAGGGGGGTTTCCTCTATTGCTTGCTTAGGTCTGACATAAATTAAAACTCACATGGAACGGCCACTATTTCAAATACATTTCTTTTCACTTCCTCTTCTAATTTTCTTTTGGGCAAAAGCTAATTTTTGTTCTTCTTAAGAATTAATTTTCAAGAGAAATTTTTGTTTCATTTCCTGACTTACAGAAAAACTTCCAAATCAAAATAAGATGACTCCAACTAGTAAAGGAAGCTAGGAAACATTTTTTTCCCCAGGGAAATAGCTTTTCAGCAATGTTTTTGGCAGAGGGAAAACCTAATTATAAAATCTTCGCTGTCTAGAAAAGAAATGTCAAAATAAAACAAATGTTGTCATCTACAGATGGTAAATCTCACTTTATTATTCATTATCGAACCAAAATAGCTGTCAAAAAGTCATGGAAAAACATTGGTTAGCCAAAGATCTGAGCAAACGCATTAAGTATATGACAATGAAGCCTCATTCGTAGCCAGCTGATAAAAATTAAGATGGAACCATGACAAAAGCATTCATTTTTAGAACTACTCCCTGAACAGTAAAATGTCGTGGCTTGGCCACGGAAGGCTGCCCTGAACCATCAATGTGTGTCTCCATCTCGCTGCCCCCATGGATCTTTCGATCCTAGCTTAACCAAAACAGCCTCCTCTCTCTGATTCAGAGATCCCAGTGAGAAAAAGAAAGGCTCCAGCAGCCTTGTACCAGGGCCTGGATTTCCCTCTGCACAAAGCCACCCACCGGAGTGTGACAGATGAGTAGACAACAGGATTTCAACTACCGAGGAAGCTCTTTGTCCAATTAAAGGACCTGTTACTGATGGTTGATTCTTTTAGACTAATTTTTTTAATTACTCCAATGCACACTGGAGAGTTAAGGTATGTCTTAGTGGTCAGCTAAAGGATTAGGCAAATTCAGTCTTCTACTAAGATTCTGGAGAACGTATCTACCCAGACATTCAGTTTACAATCCGACGCACTCTTCTCTTTCCCTCTTGCTTTATATTCAACACATTCACTTCTGCCAAGGGCATCTTAAAAGTGGATTCCTCATCACCTCCTCCTCATCCAGCCCTGTTGTCTTGGGTCTGGAATTCTCTCACCTAGACTCTCTTAGGGAAACATACAGAACACTTCACGTTGCCCTCAGAGGCATCTTTGGGAAGCTCCAAACCAATCAGGCCACGTGGATGTTGAAGGAACTCTAACTGCCTTCCAATCAGGAAAAGTTCAAACTTCAGTCCAACACACAGAGTCCTTCCCATGTGGTTCCAACCTACTTTGGGGGCATCAACTCTTGCCCGTCCCCATAAAGCCTGTTCTGTGCTTTCGTCACTGAGAACTCACTTCCCGTCGTTAGAATACAACACGCTGACTTTGCCTCTCTGCATGTTGGTTCCTAAATGCCCTCCCTATCTTTCCTGCCTGACTTCAGTGTCACACCGCTGTTTTCACTTACTCTCCCAGACAATCTTTGTCTCTCCTTTGTCCTCCTACACTCTAGGCTCACACTTTTCTCTGTATGGTGTTAATTAGTGGTTCGTGGCTTGTCTTTCCTGAGAACTCTGGCTCTCCAGGACAAGAACAACGTCTCATTCTTCTTTGCATTCCCAGGACCTAGCATGAGCCCCGCCAAAGAGGAAGCCTGGGGAGTTACAGGAGGGGGGTGGGGGGTGGACAAAGAAGTGAACGGAGAAAAGTCCACCAAAAATGAAGACCGAAGGCTCCAAAAATTAACTTTGATTACTGCACGGTGTTTTCTGAGGCTTCATCCAGTCACTCCAGGGCCTTGACCTTTAGGAAGTTGCTCTGCACACAGAGGCTACATATTTTACAGGATTTTGGGCAACTGGGACTCCTGGAACCCCATGAGGATTTAAGCAAATCCAGCTCACAGGTACCGGAGTTGTTGGTCCAATCTGGCACTTGATCAGTTACGCTGAAGTCAAGGGATTGGTGGAGAGCATCTGAGGACGTATGGCCCTGGCCTGGAGGACAGTCCTCGCTCATCCTTTTAATGAATCTTTCTGGAGCCTGCATGCACCATGGCCCAGGGACCACTCGAGCTTTGAGGAAATGGCAGTAAATAAGACAGACAAGTTCCCTTTGCATGGAGTAAGTAGAAAAAGGGCTATGATCTCTCCACTTGTGGGGAAGTGGTAACCGGGCGTCTCAGAGCAGCTGGAACCAGAATATCCAGGCAGAGCCAACCACTAGAGGAAAAGCCCAGGCACAGGGGAGCGGGGAGAGGCAGGAGGCTCAAGGGCCATATTTTATTACACATTATTTAGTGGGGTGTTCTGCATTATAGCATTTCAAAGAATAACTTAACTGTCCCTTTTTTTTTTTTTTGCTTCTGAGGGCCACGCCTATGGCATAGGGAGGTTCCCAGGCTAGGACTTGAATCGGAGCTGTAGCCACTGGCCTACGCCACAGTCCCAGCCATGCCAGATCTGATCCTCGTCTGCGACCTACACCACAGCTCACATCAACGCCGGATCCTTAACCCACTGAACAAGGCCAGGGATCAAAACCACAACCTCATGGATACCAGCTGGGTTCATTAAGGCTGCGGCTCTAGATAAGGCAAAAAGATTAAAAAAAAAAAAAGTAGGCAGAGCAGAACAGGCTCCTATCTGGGTATTTATGAAGCAGATTTAGGTATTAGCACCACACTCTAAAACACTATGCTTCTGCTAGAAGAAAGTATTCCAAGCACAAAAACCCAGTGAATTGCGAGGGGTTTTGCTCTGGTTCCTTTCTGTTTCCACGAATTTAACTAAAGCATATCAGTTATCACAGAAAGAGCTACAACGGCCACAGCTTGCCCCTCAAATTAAATTTCGGACACGGAATCTTTATTCAGATGTTCATCTGAGTATTTGTAGGGGTTTTAAATGGTTTGCAGCATTCAGGGAAGATCAATGCTCTGACCCCCAACTCCCCAGTCAGAGACAATCAGACTTTATATCTTGATTGAAAGAGCCAGCGAGGGGAGTACTCCTGCTGCCCTTGCATGAGGCGGAATGCTGGTGGAATGGAATTGGCAGCCACCCCCCAAAAAACTGATGTAGTCACCAAATGAGCTGAAGATAAAGGAAGATGGATGCAGAGAAAGGGCAAAATCAGAAATGAATGGGGATTAAAAAGAAAAAAAAATTACAGGGAGTGTAGTAAAAGATTTCCCCACTTTCATGGGGCTTAATGTCATTGCTTATAACAATGAAATACCAGTAGGATTTTATTTCCTCCTTGAAAACTTATTACGGATGAAAAGGCCCTTAAGTCTGAAAAACTGAAAACATTTGGTCTCTAAAAGTTAAAATGGAATTTGGGTTAAAGTGGATACTACAAAACAGTGTCCTAATTTATTTTTTTTAAGATTTTTAAAGTCAGGTTTATTAAGGTATAGTTTATGTTCATATTGGCAGGCAAACAGTTGAACTTTTTTCTGTAATGTCAGTCATAAGTGGTCACAGATCTTGGAGATCTTTCAATGGAAGTTGTAAATTCAACATGTTATAAGTCACTCCCACTTAGAAGGCACAGGTAATAGCAGATTTCATCTCCATATTCTGGATCCCCTAACAAGAGAACCAAAGCCCCATGTTTGGAATTTAGGGCCAAGAAAAACACCAAGTGTTTATTCGGTCCTTTCGTACAAGTAAGGCCCTCCTTGCTTTCCCTGCAGTTTGATTTTCAAAGAATGCTTGGTTTTTGTATGTTTTGTTTGTTGGGATTTTTTGTTTGTTTTTTACTAATAAAGTTATGACTTTCGGGGCAAACTAAATGTTTTGGTACCTTAAGGGAGTATCAAAGTTTACTCACACATTATTTGATTCCCCTTCCAGACTCGAAACCCCTTTAAGGCAGCCAGATAATTTTTCACTAGATACCTGTTTATCTGTCACTATCGCCAATCAAGAAGTGATAGATGGAAAAAGTATCACGGAAGTACTTTGGAGTTTCACAGTTCAAGGACGGCAGGAGAGCAGTGAGACCATCATCAAGAGGTAGAAAAAAGTAAAACTGTGGTTACAAAACAACAAGTGTACTAACTACTTGTATGATGAGAAAACTGGGGATCAAGGTCAATGACTTTTTTTGTACAGAATGAAAGAAGAGAAAGCTCACATTTTCTATTTGGGCAAGCATCGACTGCTTTAATTTGTCATTATGTTTCTGAATATACAACACAGGTGAAAAGTTCTGAATTCACTCTTGGAACAGAAACAACATTTTGCTGGATCTCTATTTCATAAGCAGTAAGATTTGCTTTTAGGTGACTTGGAAAAACCAATAAACCAAACTGCATAAATAAGCAGTTTTATTTCCCTGGAGCCCTCCTCTGAGGTTTGCTAACTGCTGATAGATCTTGCTGGTACATGACTGTCTGATTACGACAAGAGAGGGCCCACTCCCCCCCAAAAAAGTCATGAGAACACTGACCAGTACAATCCTCTTTGAAGAAAAACAGAAGAGAAATTCCTAAGCATTCTCATCACAAGTACAAATATTTTCTTTTTCTTTTCTTTAATACCTAAACGAGATGACGGATGTTCACTCCACTCACTGTGATAATCATTTCATGATTTAAGTCAGATCATGATGCCACACACCTTATGCAGTGCTATATGTCAATTATATCTCAATAAAACTGGAAGAAGAAAAAAGAACAGGCGTTCCTGTTGTGGGTCAGTGGGTTAAACCCGGAGAGAATGTCCAGGAGACAGTGTCCAGGACTGGCCACGCTCAGTGGCTTAAGGATCCAGGGTTGCCACAAGCTGCGGCTCAGATCTGGCATTGCTGTGGCTGTGGCGTAGGCTCCAGCTGCAGCTCCGATTAGCCCCCTAGCCTGGGAACCTCCATATGCCACAGACCTAAAGAGAAAAAATAACAACAGAAAACTTTAATGGCAGAAACAAACATAACTCAGTATGCCTAAATACTAAAAAGTTTTTGAAAAGAACTTCAAATATTGAATGCATACTTAATGAAGGTATAAGAACAAGAGTCCCTTCAAATTTGCAGATGACACCTGATCCAAAGCAGAGTAAAACAAACTCTGAGTTCTCAGACTCCTGATCCTCCTGAGCACGTGAGGAGGGCAGTACCCCTTCTGACCAGGATGTACCCAGGGAGAATAAGGAGAAGTCCAGGTGACACCGGCCATCCTATGTAGATGAAGAGAGGCTGCTGGGCATGAAGGCAGCTGGAGGAGAAGGGAGTTTTTGGGAAACAGCCTGAGTCTCTATCCCCAGTGAGAGGCAGGTGGTCAGTGGAGGGATTTTAGCAGGAGACAAAAGGATGCTGAGACAGAAAGGTCCAGTATCTGGGAAACTCAACATCTCTTGAACAGCCCTGAACTCAGATTTAAAAGGAACAAGACCAAACAATCAAACAAATCAAAATAAATGCCCCTGAGTGACCACAATAGGCATCACTAAGTCCTTGCAATCAGGTCCTAACTCAGGGCCCCTTTAGTCTCAGACACAGTTGTAACAATACATAGGACGGCTGGCTTCCTAAATCATAGCAGGCTAGAATCTGCAAAGTGGGAAGGTGCAGACTCCTGGAGATGGTCTCTCCGGAGACAGCTGGCAGCTTAAGAATGAGGCAAGAAGAAGAAAAAAATATGAATTCTAAGAGAAGAAATATGAATTTTACTTTTCAAACTCAAAGAGTATCTCCTTGTTTTTCCAGTGTACAGTGAGCCATGTTGATATATATGAAGGGCATCACATAGCACAATCACCAAAAAATTAAAATGACGACTCTATATCATTAAGACAGTAAGAGGCTCGTGGTAAAGTTAAGGACAGCTTAGACCTAGAAAAAAGGTTTACAGTCCATATTCATGTCACTGATCCCTTCTGAATCAATATAATGTGACCACCTCCGGGTCACCAGGTCACTTTCTAGCAGAGGTCACAACTGCAGGCACACAGCAAATTTTACAATCCTGGCATAGAGTTAAGCCCACACACAGAAAAGGGAGAAAAGTATTACAGGTCAGAGTGCTTCGTGTGCCTAGCTCTGCTGGAATAAAGTTCTGAGACAGTCGATCAGAGCTTTTCTTATTCTGAGTAATTCCTATCTCCCTGTGACCTTCTTCCACCCAGGAGGTAGGCAGGGCAGTGGATGAATGGCCGCAGGGAAGAGATAGTCAGCAGAGGGATGGGCCCCACAGGAAGGGTAGGTTTCTGCAGAGAGTGAGTGGGGTTGATAACTGCAGACCACACGCTGCCCTTAACTCCAATGATGTGGCTCCTGGTTGAGAGCCAGAGATGAGAGAAAGACACCTTGGACTAACCAAGATGATCTGGATGGACTGAAAACAGGTTTCACCAAAAGGAGTTGGGAACCCAGATGTACTGAGTTCATTTACGGGGGAATAAAAAAGCAAGGTCCTGGAGAACAGACTTGTGGCTGCCAAGGGTGAGGGGCAGAGAGTGGGATGGACTGGGAATCTGGGCTTAATAGATGAAAAGTATTGCCTTTGGAATGGATAAGCCATGAGATCTTGCTGTATAGCACTGAGAACTACAGCTAGTCACTTATGATGGAGGATAATGTGAGAAAAAGAATGCATATATGTATGTGCGACTGGGTCAACTTGCTGTACAGTAGAAAACTGACAGAACCCTGTGAACCAACTACAATGGAAAAAATAAAAATCGTTGAGGATGGAAAAAAAAGCAAGTTTTTTTTGTTTTGTTTTGTTTTTTGTCTTTTTACCTTTTCTAGGACTGCACTCACAGCATATGGAAGTTCCCAGGCTAGGGGTCGAATCGGAGTTTTAGCCGCAGGCCTACACCACAGCCACAGCAACACAAGATCTCAGCCACCTCTGCAACCTTCACCACAGCTCACAACAATGCTGGCTCTTTAACTCAATGAGTGAGGCCAGGGATCAAACCTGCATCCTCACGGGTATTAATTGGGTTCATTAACCACCGAGCCATGATGGGAACTCATCTTGTTTTTCTCTGTCTTTCAGACTGTGTAATGTCTGTTGGTCTCTCCGGAGGTTCACTGACCCTTTCCTCTGTCATATACATTCTGCTACTGGGCCCTTAGAGTGAATTTTTAATTTCAGGTACTGTATTTTTCAGTTCTAAAATTTCAATGGTTATTTATTTCCCATACTATTTCTCTTTTGAGAATTTCCATTTTTCCAGTCATTTCAAGAGTTTTTAACTTTATTTCTTGGAGAATGATTATAATACTCAACCCGGTTAGATTCATAGTATCAGTTCTGTCTCATCTGTGGACAGTGGTCCTAAGATCCATTCTTAAAGACTTTGCTATGATGTTAGGGTTAGTCTGGGATTTGGGCATCGGTTTATATTGCAGGTGAGTTCTCTAAGCCTTTGCTTTGCTAAACTTTGGGTCTGTGTGGCACATGCACAGCTGAACCTGGGATTTATGTCAATTCGCACACAAAATCAGGGGATCCTCTTCTTCAGCTCTTTCCTCTGTGAGATTCCCCCATACTTTTCAGGCCCCAGAGTTCCCTTTTCCTAGTTCCTTTGGTCAGAAAAACAGGTTTCTCTAAGAGTTTACCCTCCTAGAAACACAACTGAGTTGCCTTTGAGAGTGCGGCAGCAAAAAGAAAACAAAAAGGGGGGTGGGGTGGGGAAAGGGATAACGTAATAGGGTTCTCCACTCTCTTTGGGCAAAAGGGATCCTTTCCCATAGCCCTCTGGTCAGAAAGAACCTTCTTATTGGGTTTCAGGAGCCCAAACCCCCACCACAAAAGCAATGCAGATCCTTAACTGAGGTTAACCTTGGGCAGGGTCAGGAGAGAAAAGAGAGAGAGAAAAAGAAACAAGTAAACTGGGAATTCTCCTAAATTCTTTAGCATAAGACTCCTTTCCCAAAACTCTGGGGTTTCACCTGGAGATCTGGCTGTCAACACCTGCTGCATAGTTCCATAATTCCATCAGCCCTTGGGTCAAAGCGAAGAGACAGAAGAATAAAAACAAACCCCACAAAACTCACCCCAGGTATGCGGGGTTGCAATGCTTTGACCTCATCCCTGTTCACCATCTGCCTGCTGTTGTTTACTTTTCAGGTGCCCTGGGCAGTCGTTTCCTGTACTGTCTAGAGTTTTTAGCTGTAGTCCATGACAGAGACAGGCTCTCTGTGGCTGCTCCATCCTGCATGGTCTCAGAAGGGCGAGCGCATGATCTTAATGAGAATGGGCCCGTGGTACTTGTGAGGTCTGGTCTTCTGGGTTTTGTTTTTATTTTGTTGTTACCTTTGCCCGAATTAATACAGAAGCAGAATGAATGACACCTCGTGTCAGGTAAGAATAAAACAAAAAACAAAAACCAGTTATTTGAAAGGCCTTAATTAGCTGTCAACACTGTGGGAAAGGACAACAGCTGTTTAATACATGGTCCCTGCTCTCAAGGGACACGCTGTCTATGGGAAGCCCAGCTTATGTCAAAGATAGGGAACCGTCCACTATTCTGGTTAAAAAGGATACAGGAAAAGAAGAGAGAGATGAAAATGAGGGAATTAGAGGATGACATGGAAGTCACTCAACGCAGGCCAGACCTGGATGGAGAAGAAAAGGCACATTCCATAAGAGAGGACGAGGCCTTGACGGGGTAATGATTCTTCCAAAGCTGGTTTTGGAACATTGAGTTTATCTGCCCGAAACAAAACTAAGAGGCAGTTTCTCTGGGCATTTTATTGCTCCTGACCCTGACCCTCCCTCCCCTTTTCTCAACTTGGTTAAAAGTGTTTCCAGGACTTTGGTTCAGAGTAAGGACTGGAGGCCCAGCCATGCTATGGTGAGTCATGGGACCTTTCCTGGGGAGTCTTGAATTACCACAGGCAAAATTCTCAATAACGGTCTTAACTCAGCTGGTTGCTGGCACCGTTCGTGGGCTTCAGCTGAATTAAAACTTTCGGAAGTTTACTGTTCATATTTCACTTGGGTTTGTTCCCACAGTCACAAAGGCGGTATCTTCGTTTCTAGGACAGCATCTATTATATTTGAAAATATTTTCTGTCAAGTATTCAAAAGGCTTTGCACGGAGAGCCCCTATGAGCGGAGAGCCGCGGAGGACGCGAGGCCATGGGTAGAGCAGCTGCACAGATGGCCAAGTCCATCGCGGATATTCACTTGCAGCTGTGTGGAAAATACCTATGCTGGTGACTCAACATCTTTGGATTTCGAGCTTTAAATTACCGCACGGAAGAGAACATTTTCAAACACCGAGCATCTAGGGAGACTGCTGAACTTGAGCCAGTTTTGAGCCCATCCGTCCCCATGCACTGCGATGCAGGTGAACAGTTTTTAAAACAATAAAAGGCATTCTTGTCACTGTCAGGGCCTCAAGCGTATTATGGGGACACGGTGACCTGAGATACTGTTATCCATTCCCAACCATGGAAATTTAGCCTCCTGCTGGTGTGACTTAATGCTGGGGTCTTGGTTTTCTTGTTTGGACCCAGGGGTGCTCAGATCCAAAGTTACTGCTGGGTCAGCGCATCAGGACCACATGTAAATGGTGGGACCTCTGGTGACCGCAGCACGATTGTGCCTTTTGTAAAAGACCTTGCTTGTGTCCCTCCATCCCCATCCCCCCACTTCCACCCTCCTGCTGGCTGGCTGCTGGGACTGTATTTTGTAGCTTATCTAACACAAAATAAACAGAACAATCTGGAGCTAATTTAAGCGGTTTACCATATCAGGATACAGCTGGGAAAGATTTTAAGAAAAAGGCTCAACAGGAACAATAGTGCTGTGAGGTTGAGCGGCGGCAGAGCGCACAGGAAGGCCGTTTCAGACAGCCTGGCAGACAGCTGTCAGCCACTCCAATAACAGCCCCTGAAGCCAATGAAAACGGGCAGGGTCTCAGCCGGAACACTCAAAAGGAAAACAAGGGATCCGAGGGCGTTCTGAGTAAATGGCCCAAGTGTCAGGGCCCCTGGCCTCCCGGGAGCCCTTCAGCAGGGCTTCCATGCAGCAGAGACTCCAGAGGAATTGCAGACAGGGGACAACACTCCATTTCTCCACCATGCTGGCCAAGACTTTTCTATTTTTTTTCTTTTTGACATGCATGCATACATGCTGGCTTTATCCGGACTTAGGAAGCCAGCAAGGCCCTGCAGAGGAACATATGTTTTTGACATCAATTTCTTCAGCTCTGCGGGCTGGTAGTCTCTTTTTTTTTTAACTCTTTGGGGGCCTCCGGCGAGACCTTGAATTTCCTGGTGCAACTTGACGGAGGTGAGAGGGCTTGACGGAGCTGAATAAAGCTATGTGCTGCCCGCCAAAGAACTTGCAAATGCTTTATATATTAAAGTGAATTAAAAACAAAACCCCACTGGGATCAAGCTCTTGACAAAATTCAACCAATCAGGTAAGCTGCACAGTTTCGCGCAGAGAGCAGTGGATTGGAGGAAGAGTGGAGCCCTGGACTGGAAGTCTGCTTCTGCCACCACAGAAGGCTCTGGATCAGAGTTTCCACATTTAGGACTGGCTGCCCTTATTCTCTTCTTCCTCCTCTAATTCATGATATTAGCTTCTGCCCACACCGTCTTTCAGAGAACCCGCAACTTAGCAAAAGTTTCTCTCTGACAAGAGCAACCTTTGGGTCTATTATGAAACGATTCTATCTGTTTGAGGAAAACTTTTAAAAACAACCCTTGTCTGTGTTCTCAAGGAAGAACAATGCCATTTGGAAGGTTTAATTAAAAAAAAAACAAAAACAAATAAAAGAGTGGAAATTTAAATAAATGTTTTACTAGTCACTTTCCATCTGTTGTATCCTGCCTCACAGCAGATCATTGAAATAGCATTGATTAGCAAAGTTTCCATGAAAACAGAACTGAAGGCTCAAATTTCAGTATGCAAATAGGCAGAGATATGGATAGAGGTTTTCTTTTTCCTAAGAGCAGAAAATATGACAGCCTCTAAAAGATAAAAAGATAAGGCAGAGAAATATCCCTTTTGAGAAATGAACTATCCCTTTTATTTCCAGAGCATGTAGGTTTGGACAGTGACTATTTCAAAAATATCTGAGCACACTTGAAAAAACCAACTATCTGAAAACACAAACATCTCTCTAGAACAGCTCTCCAACAATAGCATGTATCAGAGTCACTAGGTGGCCTGTTAATGCACTGATTGCTGGGTGCCACCTCCAGAATTTCTGGTCCAGAGAGCCTGTACTTCTAACAAGTTCCCTGGTGATGGTGGTGACGACGCTTTTGAGAGCACACTTTGAAAACCATTTCTCCAGAGAGAGAGATGTAACGGATTTGATGGTGCACACATCAACATCAACCAGTGTGTATCATGTTTGTTATTCTTTTGAATCCCTGGTCAAGTGCGGCTGAAGAGTGAAAGTGGAAAAATAAGCAAGGACACAAACTGGTATTGAAACCACGCACAGTAATAAAAAAAGTCACACCAAGAGAAGATGGCTGGACCTTAACTTCTGTGAGAATTAAATTATAAAAGAGTTAGAGGAGTTCCTTCTGTGTCACAGTGAATTAAGAATCTGATTGCAGTGGCTCAGGTCACTGCATAGGTACGGGTCAACCCTCAGCCCAGCGCAGTGGGTTAAAGGATCTGGTGTTGCTGCAGCTGTGGTGTAGGTTACAGCTGTGGCTTGGATTGGACCCCTGGCCCAGGGAACTTCCATATGTCACGAGTGCAGCCTAAAAAAAAAAAGGCAAAGAAAAGCAGTTATTTTCTGAAGGGTAACAGTGACCTTCATTTAAAGATGAAAAATGTGGCAAAGGAGAAATTTTTATTAGTAACGAGTCCCAAAGTCCAGACTCCAAGCCAGTGAATCCCAGCTACACTACAAAGTCACTTGGGGAATCAGAATCTTTAGGCATTCAAGGTGCTTTGGAAATACAGAGAAGGCTGCACACCTGCCCAGAAGGTGCTCTGCCCTGTGGCAAAGAGGGTCTGAATTCACGGTTGGACTACAGAATCTCAGGTGGTATCTCAGGGATCGATGCAAAGATGATGATGTCAAAGAAGATTAAACGGCAGGTAAGAAACTGCACAGCCAGTTAGACGCAAAGTCACAATTAAACCTCTGTCAAATAATATTTGACTACAATGGCAATGATAATTTAAAAGTCAGGAAAAAAGATAACTGAGGCGAATTTAAAATGGAGATCTTAATTGAGTTGTGATGATTTTTGTACACCTGTAATTGTAATAAAATTCATGAAGCAATGGGAAAAAAAAGAAAAAAGAAAATGGAGATCTTAGTACACAATAGAGAGGTAAATAATCATCTCGGAGACTCCAGTGGTTTCATTCAAAGCATCCATTTGAAGAAACAGAGGCTTTGATCAATTCCCAAACCGCCCTTCTAATGAAGGGTTATGCGCAGCCAGGCCTTGGCTATATCTACAACCTAAGTGGTTGTGGTGAGGCTGGTTAATAACGCTGTACATCATGAAGACCACACGTATTTGAAGAATAAGGAGAAATGGGAGGAGACGGACGAGCGTGATGCTGTCTGGCAGCTGAACAGCTCGCAGGCAAGCTCTTCTCCGGCGAGCTGTTTCTGACCCTCCATCCTCGAGAGCATCACACTGCGCTGCGGCAGGTCTGCCACGGGAAGGCGAGGTCATGGAGAGATGCGGTGAGGCCCCCAGCTTGTCTGTGACTCAGCCTACTTGATGGGGCTCAAAATGAATTAAAACCGCATTTCAAAAGCCATGTATCTTCCACCTGGTTCCCATCACTGGGTTTTGGCTAGCAGGAAAAGGGACCTGTCAGTTTTTATCTGCAGGAGGTAAAAACGGGACAGCGCCTTTCAGGGAAAAGGACATAAACATCCTTGCCGCGATGGCTTCAGGGCTTACCAACACTGCAGGTGGGTCAGGAAGCACCGCGTCCATCCAAAGAATTGCAAGAGCAACATTTCACTCAACTAGACAGCATGATGTCACACGGCCCAGGAGGAGGGATGTTCTGAGTTCATAACACAGCACAGAGGTCAGGCAGGAGCTTCTCCAACCATCTGACAAAGGCACTTACTTTTTTTTTTTTTTGTCTTTTTTCCTTTATGTAGAGCCGCACCCGCGGCATGTGGAGGTTCCCAGGCTAGGGGTCTAACAGGAGCTGTAGCTGCCGGCCTTCCCCACAGCCACAGCAACGCGGGATCCGAGCCGCGTCTGCAACCTACACCACAGCTCACGGCAACGCTGGATCCCTAACCCACTGAGCAAGGCCAGGGATCGAACCCGCAACCTCATGGTTCTTAGTCAGATTCGTTAACCACTGAGCCATGAAGGGAACTCCGAGGCACTTACTTTTTATGGGAGTTTTTTTCTCTTGGGATCAAGTCACAATCCCACTATCCATTCTCGTTTCTTGCTAAAAGCCAAGTACATAATCAGAAATTGTTTTTAAAGCAGCTTTGCTGGAAGAATAGTTAAGCCATTAGAAAGAGGAATCAACGTAGTATCATTTTGATCACTTAAAAGCTTTTTTCATGATTCCTGAAAACACACAGAGAGCCAGGGGACAGGACCCAGGGAGTTAGTGGGATCCATGCATGTTACATGGTCAGCAGAGCAGGGCCTCCCTTTCCAGTCCTTTCCTTGACAGCCAAAGTCATGGTTGGAAATCAGGCTTTTAAAGTGTAATTTTTGGAGATCCCTGGTGGCCTAGCAACTAAGGATCCAGCATTCTCCCTGCAGTGTCACTGCTGCTGTGGCAGGGGTTTGATTCCTTGCCTGGGAACTTCTGCATACAGCAGGCTCGGCCAAAAAAAAAAACGAAAAAAAAAAAGTGTAGTTTTGGGAGTTCCCGTTGTGGTGCAGCGTAAACGAATCTGACCAGCATCCATGAGGATACGGGTTCGATCCTGAGCCTCGCTCAATGGGTTAAGGATCCGAGGTCGGTGTAGGTCACAGATGTGCCTCGGATCCCACGTTGCTGTGGCTGTGGCGTAGGCTGGCAGCTGCAGCTCTGATTCCATCCCTAGCCTGGGAACTTCCATATGCTGCTGGTGTGGTCCTAAAAAGCAAAAGCAAAAGCAAAACAAAACAAAACAAGATGTAGTCTTAAACATTCATTTTGAGTATCGTAGAGTAGGCTGAGTCACAAGCAAAAGCAGCAGTTTGGGTGGACTTAGTATTTTTTCTATGCCGTATGATGGAACCTGTTTATTTCATTTGATTCTCGCGCATCTCACAAATGTACTGGTTCCTATCAGTTTATTTTACAAAAGTTGTTTGAGTCTCTCGATCCACATTTCAACATAGGCTCAACGCTGTTGTATTATTTGCTCTTGGAACTAAAATTTACAGACCTGTCATCCTAGATACATCACAATTATTCTGTCACTGTGTATAAGTGTTTATGCCAAAATAGAAAATTAAGGTATCCAAAATTTTAACAAAATGAAACCCCCTCCCCAAGCCCTCTCATCTAGCTGCAGTCACCTGAAGCATGATTTCTTAAAATGACTGCTCTTGTGAAAAATCATGCTGATATACTTTGTATTTGATATAGTTCATGGAAGTCTTCTTATGGATATTAAACATACCTGTTAACTTTCCAGGTCACTTGACAACTAATAGACTACTTTCTGCAGCTCTTGAGCTTTCTCTTCATTCCTTACTTGTGTATTATTTTTTACTAGAAGAGGCATAGTTCAAAGCTGGTAGAAACATTCCCATTTGTCAAATCTGGTCTTTGCTATCAACGTGCAATCTGTTTCGTGTCTGTTTCTCATTCATTTCCTGGATGCCTTCCTGAGTTATCTGATAATTACCTGACCAACTGACTACCGCTGCCACTTCCATTAAAACTGACATGATTTATCTAGCCAACCTATCTAGGTTCTTGGCTTCTTTTTTTGAGTTTCATCAGTCATGGCAAAAGGCACTTTTCTGAGCTCTATTGATACTGTAACTAAAAGAAAACCAGTGATCCCAAGAAAAGACCCTCTACATTGACGATCACGAAAAGTAAAGCATTTTGTTCAAGTCAGTCTGAGGCCAAGTTAACTCCATACACAGAGAAATGATGCTCTGGGGGCAGTAACGCGGAAGGTCAAACGGGCTCTCTATTCGACACGAAGACTTCATTAATTTGGGAAAAAAAGAAAAGGAGGGAGAGGATGTGAAATCGAAAGTAAAATGGCATCTGACACCTGTCAGATCCAACTGGATATTGACTTGCTTACTACATATAGCCCTTTTTTTTTTTGTACTTTTTTGTCTTTTTGGGTCACACCCGCGGCATATGGAGGTTCCCAGGCTAGGGGTCTAATCAGAGCTACAGCTGCTGGCCTACACCACAGCCACAGCAACGCGGGATCCGAGCCACATCTGCAACCTACACCACAGCTCACGGCAACACAGGATCCTTAACCCACTGAGCAAGACCAGGGATCGAACCCGCAACCTCATGGTTCCTAGTCGGATTCATTTCCACCGCGCCACGATGGGAACTCCTATATAGCCCTTTTGTAATCTCAGTCTGCGACTTTAGTTACACTCTGAGATCAGTATTTACTACAAATATCCTCTAAGATAAATGAGGCATTGTAGTTTTAATGGGAAACTGAGGTTCTGGATGAAGGTAACAAGTGGCAAGTGAAAGATGACTTCCTCAAAATTCAAAATAGTCCAGACACATACATACATCTCATGGGTGGGTAGGTGATATCAATTACACACTCTACCTTACATTTCTATTTTTCCTTTTTTTTTTTTTTTTTTTTTTTTTTTGCTTTTAAAAGCTGCGCCCGTGGCATATAGAGATTCCCAGACTATATGCTGAATTGGAGCTACAGCTGCTGGCCTACACCACAGTCATAGCAACGCGGGATCCCAGCCACATCTGCGACCTACACCACAGCTCACGGCAACGCCAGATCCTTAAACCACTGAGCGAGGCCTGGGATCGAACTTACAACCTCATGGTTCCTAGTCGGATTCGTTTCCACTGCACCACGACGGGAACTCCTACCCTACATTTCTTTTGAGCATCTCAACAGGTCTGTGAAGGCTTCCCATGCAAGTTCCATGGCAGATAAATGGCCGACTATAGCCAGGTGCCCCGACTTTTTAGGAAAAAGAGAAAGCTCCTCCCTGGCCTGTTCCACCCCAGAGCAAAGAAGGGCGGGTCTGGGCACACGGACAAGCTTTCTTCTCCAAGACTAAAGCCAAGAGCAGATGTGATCAACTGTCTGGGTTAATACGTTAAAATACCAAACTTCCTGTCTTCCGGGAATATTTAGGAAGAACAGGAGGTTGCTGAGCTAATAATCCTAGGAACCTACCCCCAGATTGCCCATGCCATTGCAAGTCATTCTTCTCTTAATGGCAAAACCCAAACGGTAAGAAGGCAGCTAAAACATCAATTGGTTCTGCAGATAAAATGTTACCTTAATGCCAAATTTTCTCCTGGAGATATATCATTTTTCCTATTAAATTGTAGCATTTAACATGCCCTAAAAGCAACATAAGTGTCTAAGAAAATAAGAAACAGAGTGAGGAATGAGAAAAGGAGTTAGTAACTGGAGGTTGTTATTCATGGAGCAGGGGTACGGGGGTGGGGGATGGAATCTTTCTGGCCTGTTTTCTACCCGGAATTATAAATGCATATATGCCTGTACAGATGCATGGCCAAGTCAAACTTTAAAGCCTCAACCTACTACGTGCAGTGGTCCCAGCACAGTGGATACAGGGATGAACAAGACAGACAAAGCCCCTGGTCTCTTGGAGCCTAATTTGAGTGAGGCAGACAGGTGATAAGGAAAAACAAAAAAAAAAAAACAAAAAACAAGCAGATAAGAGTATTCCCATTGTGATAAGTGCCATGAAGAAAACCGGAACGTGGTGGGAGAGACCGTGGGAGTTGGGGAAGGCAACATCAGAGGAGGAGCTGACTTGTGCGCTGAGGCTTTAAATGACTAGGCAGCAGCCCCGGGAAGGTTAAGATGCAGCGTTCTATGCAAAGGGAACTCAAGTTCAAAGGCCCTCTCTACTACAAGGTTAAGGTAATAGGCTACAGTATGACAAAGTTTCTTTTAAATTAATGACTCTATTAACCACATTTCTAGTAACTTTCTGTTGTCGAGAAAGACGTAAGCTAAAGGATGCCTGGCAAGCCACCACAAAGAAACCTCAAATCAAAATTTTGTGACTATCATCACTTTTCTTCCATTATCTGTGCCACCCACCTGCTAAATTTCCTTGAAATGTATTTGCATGATACATTTGAAATCCTTTCTGGATTGCAGCCATGTTTACAGATGGCAGGCCAAACCAAAAGTTCGAGGGCAATCGAGGAAAACTGAATACTCTCCCACCAAATCTGGTCCAAATCAGTTCATTTCTTAACTTAAAATGGAGCAAATAAAGAGAAAGGTATAACCCAAACTGTCACCACAGCTGGCTTATGCTGGCCCATCAGCTTCACGAGACATCCTTCCAATCCTAAAGACAATCAATTCAGTTTTTAACTGTAAATCTGAGATACGGAGTAGATAAGGAAACAGTAGATTTATTGTTTCTCTTAGAAAAGTCAACTCTTTCTCTACAGCAGCTAAATATTCCACGTGCAATTTTATAGTTAATATATCAGCACATCAGGGATTTCGGTGGTACAACCAGGAACTAAAACTACCATTCCTAAAACCTCCGAATACTTCTCTTAGAGGCAGTCAGAAGCCAGAGCAAGGCAACATATTGTCAATTTTTACATTAAGTGGAATTATACTTATGGGAAGTTTTCAAGCATCTTCCCTTTCAGTTTATTGTGGACTGCATCTAATTGGATTTTTAAGGGCCTTTTGAATGTCTATAACTTTTTATTTTAGAATAGTTTTAGAAGTACAGCAAAGTTGCAAATGTAGTACCAAGAGTTCACACATACCCTGTACCCAGCTTCTCCTAATGGTAACCTCTTACATTAATTAGTTCTATACATTAGTCCTAAAGATCTCAATTTCATGTACATACACATGCGCACACACACACACACACACACACACACACACACACACATACACAAAGCACGTACACTTGAAGAACTTTCAACCCCCTTGTATGTTTGGTATGAAAATTATAATCTTTCGAGATCTTTTCTTAACATCTGATTTTTTTTTAAATATCAGAATAATAGTCATTTCTTAAATTAAGAATTCTTCTCCAGACATTTGTAGAGTCAAAGCAATATTTTTATCAAAAGGTCACTACCAAATAATTATCTAATTAGCAAAAACATTGTTTGTTCCTCAGTTCAAAAAGTAATTAGAAATTACAACCGTGAAAGGCTGCTCATCCGGTTTTCACAAAGGCATGAAGTGCCTGCCCTCTTTTGCTGGTTTCACTCCTCTGCTGATGAAGGGTACCCTGATATTAACCCTTTGCACTCTGCATGACTCCGCCTATGCTGCAATTTTGAAGGTGGCAGAGGAACAGGAAAAAAACAGGGTCAAGCGAGCTTTGAGACTTTCTTAAGTGTGAGGTTTCCTCCAGATGAACACAACTTAATATAGGAAACCAGGAACCCCATTCTCCAGTCTGGGGGAAGGAAGTGGAGGGGGAGCGGGGAGAGTGGGATTGCATAGTCTTTGTTCTATACACACTATATCTACTCACCCCAAATGCTAACGCATTTGCAGCATCCTGGTGGTTCCTGATCCTGAGATTTCCAGTGCTAACAGCTAGCCTGGGCTGGACTTCAGGCAGGATTAGTCTGAGGTCCAAATGCCTGAAGGAGCTTGGTCAAGTTAGGTTGGGTTAGGGTTAGGGTTTTCTCGTTTGCGTACTTAGCATAAAGCCTTGCACAGAGGAACCAGTGAAAGACAAAAGTAAAAAAATATAAAAAATAAAAATAGAACTACTGTCTGATCCAGCAATCCTATTTCTGGGTACATGTCCAGAGGAAGTGAAATCACTATCTTGAAGAGATATGAACACTCCCAAGGTCACTTCAGCGTTATTTACAATAGCCAAGACATGGAAACACCCTAAAGGACCACAGATGGAGGAGATATATATGTACACACTCACATACACAATGAAATATCATTCAGCCATTAAAAAAATGAGAAAGAAATCTTGCCATTTACGCCAACATGGATGAACCTGAAGGGCACTATTATAACTAAAATAAATCAGATAAAGACAACTACTGCATGATCTCACAAATACTGTATGATACACGGAATCTAAAAATAACCCAGCTTACAGAAACAGAGAGTATGTTGGGGAAGAGTTGTGGTGTGGGGAAAATGGCGATGGTTGTCAAAGGCAACAAGCTTCCAGTTAGAAAGTGACTAAGTTTGCAGAACCTAAGAGATAGCAACGGGGACTCCAGTTAACAACAGTTTTGTATATATTAGAGCTGCTAAGATGGCATTCCTGTTGCACTTCAGTGGGTTATGAACCCAACTAGTATCCATGAGGACACAGGTTCGATCCCCGGCCTCACTCAGTGGGTTAAGGATCCGGCGTTGCCGTGAGCTGTGGTGTAGGTTGCAGATGTGGCTCAGATCCTAGGTTGCTGTGGCTGTGGCGTAGGCTGGCGGCTGCAGCTCTGATTTGATCCCTAGCCTGGGAACCTCCATGTGGCACAGGTGTGGCCCCAAAAAGCAAATAAAGAAAGAAAGTTGCTAAGAGAGTAAATCTTAAATGTCCACACACACACACACACACACGGTAACTGTATGTGGTAATGGATATGTTAACTAACCTTACTGTAATCATTTCACCATATGTACATATATCAAATTACCATGCTAAATGCCTTAAACCATGTTAATATACGAATTATATCTCAATAAAACTGAGGGGAGAAATGGTAGCCACGCGGTACATGTGGCTATAGAGAACTGGAAATATGGCTGATCTCAACTGTGAGGCAAGAATGAAATAGACATCAGACATATTTTCTTTAAGGAAATGTAAAATAGCTCATTGATAATGTTTTACACTGACTACATGTTGAAATGATAGTATTCTGGATATACTGGTTTGAATAAAATATATCACCGAATTTATTTCATCTCTTTGCTTTTATGTTTTTATTTTATTTATTTTTTTGTCTTTTTAGGGCCGCACCCACAGCATATGGAGGTTCCCAGGCTAGGGGTCGAATTGGAGCTATAGCTGCCGGCCTATGCCACAGCCACAGCAACCTGAGATCCGAGCCGATGAGACCTCCACCACAGCTCACAGCAATGCAGGCTCCTTAACCCACTGAGCAAGGCCAGGGATCAAACCTGCATCCTCACGTATACTAGTCAGATTTGTTTCCACTGAGCCACAACAGGAACTCCTGTTTACTTTTTTTAAATGTGGCTATTTAAAATTACACATGTGGCTCACATTTGTAATTCAAACCATACTTCCACTGGACAGCACTGGTCTAGAACCTCACTTCAATAATTCAGAGTACCGTCAGGATACACTATCCTTCAAACACACCACCTTTTTACCATATCTTTTTTGAAACTGAAGTATAGTTGATTTATAATATTGTGTTAGTTTCAGATTTATAGTAAAGTGATTCAGATATATATATATATCCATATCCATTCTTTTTCAGATTCTTTTCCGTTATAGGTTATTACAACATAATGAGTATAGTTCCCTGTGCTATACAGTAGGTCCTTCTTGCTGTTGCTCCACTTTATATACAGTAGTATTTATCTGTTAACCCCAAATTCCTAATTTACCCCTCCCCGACTTTTCCCTTTGGTAACCGTAAATTTGTTTTCTGCGTCTTTGAGTCTGTTTCTGTTTTGTAAATAAGTGCACTGGTATCACCTTTTAGATTTCACATAGAAGTGATATCATATGACATGTGTCTCTCTTTCTAACTTCACTTAGTATGAGAACCTCTAGGTCCATCCATGCCACCGCAAACAGCATTAAGTCATCCTTTTTTACCATATCTTTTTTAAAACTACTTAACTGAATTGTATTACATTTATTTATGTATTGCATTTATAGGTGTACAACCATCATCACAACCAAATTTTTTTTACCCTATTTTAACAATCCTCCACCAAGTCCTCGTTTCCCTCCTTAGCCAGCTGTTATTACACCATCTTACCCTTCTCTCTACTCATTATATTCAAACTCAACTTCATTACAGCCCACCTTCCATGGTCCCTCAGGTATCCAGAAACCAAGGACCGTCAGTGTCCCCAAAGCCAAATTTTGTCATCACAAATTCTCTTCCTGTTGGAAGCCCACCTGGCTTGACAGCCAGCACATAACAGAATGAGCATGAGTTGTAAAGAAAAGGCCATTAGCCAAAAACCGGTATCGGGGTCCTGCTCCGCAGTCCACCTCAGCCTAGCTGCATGACCACAGGAAGTAACTTAACCTTTTGGGGTTCAATTTCTGCATGTACCGTATGAGGCTTTTGTCTTTCTAGCTCCAACATGCTACGATTTGGTAAAGACAGTGGGAGTCAATATGGACCTGGGGCTGTGAGTAAATGATTTTTGACACTGTCTCTGCTTGGACCACAGCAGCAGCTTGCAAGCCAGTAGTTCATCTTGGAAGTGAGCAGCAGTGAGGGGCTGGGACTGGTGAACAGGAAAGGAGGGGGAAAGCCACACACTTTATCAAGCTGCCTGCTGCCACCGGTGACCCAGGCTCCATCTCACTGGTTCCCTTGAGAATCCTGATGAAATTCATCTCAGAACTGTCACTCTCGGGGGACATCTGGGGTGAGCATTTATCCAGTTGGGGTGGGGGCAGCCCAACAGGCACCGATTCCCAGCATCTCTGGGTTACACACGTGTGAGTCCCTCGTTGCCAGAGGACCTGTGGACTCAGGATGAGGCATAGCAGTTGCCACGTGAGAAGATGACCAAAGCGGGCTTTAAACGGGTTACAAGAACAGCAGCTAGTGACAGCAGACATGTGGGGCTATGAGGATGCACAGAGGTGTTGATGGCAGGTTCTTAACAAGTGTGCCTTTTCAATGAAAGCCTAGAGCCAAAGGATGCAACTGTGGCTTTGCTTTCAACCATGGATCACTCACTGTCCCTCAAACTCATCTCTTCATCTGAAAAACAGAGACGAGCATACCTCACAGTCTGTCTGATTACACAGCCCCTGCTCTGTCTTACCCATTTGCTATGCAGTCTCTCCAAGGTGGGTCTCAACCTTGCCATGTCTTCTGGGCCATTATATCAGAGTCTTCCGCAACTTTCTAAAGCCAGTCCTAGCAGCAGCCTAGCCCCCTATACCTGGCTCTGCCCAGACCTGGCTTCCAAGCCTCTACATGTGCCCAACATGCCAAGGAGTGGATTTTCCAGAGGATTCTGTATTGACTAACACTGGAATCTTAGTGGGCAGAATACACTGCTCTATCAGGTATCCGACTTGAGCAGCCTTTTGTGATTAAAATGTAATATCAATTTTGGTGTGTTCTTTTAAGTTGGGAGAAAATCTAGGTCCATTACTAAGTTCCTATGATGAACGAACTTAGGAATTCATCATAGGTTCTCATGGACAGTGGTAGAGGGTCCTTCAGGGAATAGAAGAATTGGAGTTGAGATAATCTCATGTAACTTTAAAAGCAAAGCATTGTTCTAAAATATTAGCATTTAAGGAGTTCCCTTCGTGGCTCAGTGGTTAACGAATCCAACTAAGAACCATGAGGTTGCGGGTTTGATCCCTGGCCTTGCTCAGTGGGTTAAGGATCCAGCGTTGCCATGAGCTGTGGTGAAGGTTGCAGAAGCGGCTCGGATCCCACGTTGCTGTGGCTGTGGTGTAGGCCGGCGGCTATAGCTCCTGTTAGACCCCTAGCCTGGGAACCTCCATATGCCGCGGGTGCGGCCCTAGATAAAAGGCAAAAAGACAAAAAAAATTAAAATATTAGCATTTAAAATAATTTTTCTTTTCCAAACTGCCTCTTATTTAGACACGCTGTCTAAGAAGGACCACTGACTATGATTCCTGCACTTGCAAACATACTCTCAAGATTCTGAACATTTTTCAAGCCCTGAATGCTTAAGGAAACAAACGCTGGCTGACTGGCTGGGTGTCTCCAAGGAAGAGACTGCTTAGGTTTGCTCTTTTCTGCATCCTCAGGCTCAGAGCCCCTCATTCTCACAACCCATCACTTCTTTCTCATTTACAATTCTCAGCAGGATCCCTGGTGGATGGTTACACAGACTGTGCACTAATCCACAGGAACACGGTTTCTGCACTCTGTAACAACTGATCTCGCTGAAGCTCCAGAATCAATCCCTGCGTCAAGATCTGAGAAAAGATTATCAACACAGGGACAGCCATGTGAGAGAAGTAAATAAATTCCTGCAGAGAAAATAAATGCCGCTGGCTTTTAGTCATATACAGTGATGAGACTGATTAAATTCCTCAAGAATATGAGCTGAGAAATCAAGCAGTGGGAACATGATAATGAAGGCTTCATAGCATCACAGCAACTTGGCCTCCAAGAAGCCAGCGAGGATGCCTAAATCTTTTTTTTTTTTTTTTAATTGCTATTGGGAAGAAATGAAAAGTACCAGGATGGAGAATTCCATTTACCTCTCTTAACTTTCCTTTTTTTGGGGGGGAGGGGGGCTGCACCTGCAGCATATGGAAGTTCCCAGGCTAGGGGGTCAAATCAGAGCTGCAGCTGCCAGCCGACACCACAGCCACAGCAACGCCATATCCTTAACCCATTGAGTGGAGCCAGGGATCGAACCTGCATCCTCATGCATACTAGTCGGGTTCTTAACCTGCCGAGCCACGACGGGAACTCCTACCTCTCCTTGTGAACATCGTATAAACAACTGTATCATTGAACAAAGTGTGGAACAGTTTTATAAACAAAAAGAAGTGCACCCCAAAATGAGACACACCTCACTTTTTAGAACAGCATGTTCCATTGCAGTTAAAAGACTTCCTGAGACCTCACACAGCCATGTGATTCTATGAATGATGCAGTAGCTGGAATGGAAAGTAAAAGATGTAAATTTTCCAACCATTTCTGTTACTGATTACCTACGCTTTTCAACAAATCACCTCCTTGGTGAATATATCCCTATTTACAAAAAGGTGATAAGTTTTTCTCATCTACTCCACAGAATTAGAAGACAATGTGGCTCTAGAACAAAGGGAATGTTTTAAAGACCTCAAGAAGCCAAGGCACCCTGGTGGGGGATGTTGATAAAAGAGGAGGCCATGCATGTGTGTGGGCAGCGAGGCTTTGGGAAATTTGTATCTTTCTCTTAATCCTGCTGTGAAACTAAAACGTTTTTAAAAAATGAACTCTTCAAAAAAAAAAAAAACACTTTCTTTTTCGGAAGAGAAATTTTATGAGAAATACTTTCCTAATAATGAACTTCTCAAAAAACATTTTAACAATCTTACAAAAGATGGTAAAAAATGGATACTGAGGCCTTAAGAGTATATTCAACCTATAGAAGTCCTAATGATTAAAATTTCAGAGAAAATGTTATGCACTATGGGCATTTAATAATATGTTGATTCAGGATCCCATAATCCTATTTGTTACACGTTGTGACAACATTTCCTCTGGCACCAAGGAGGAAGTATAGTCACATCGCAGCGAACAGGTTAAATATTTGGGGTTTCCCTTAGCACAGTTGGAAAAGAACTTTCTTTCCCCCTTTGTCTCCATCACGCTGCACTATGCATTTATAAAATAATAATAGGGATGATCATGGTTGTTGCCCAAATGCCCTTCTAGGTGCTGAGACCCACTGGAGGTATGGATTACAAGCAAGGAGACTGCCTTCTTTCCTCTTCTTTTGTTAACATTCCGACCCTTGACTCATGCAACTAAATGCATCACATCTCTCAGCGGAGCCACTGGGAGGCAGTGCCCTTATTTCAATGATGCTGTCAGTGCTCAAGGATGTTTCTGGAAATGCCTTCAAGGCCAGTTTACGAGCATCCTAAACAAAATGACCTCACCATGCCTGCCTCCAAAGAAGGCAGCTCTTGCCATGTAAAACCTTACGGTCTACGATGTGTTATTCCCATCTTGGCTTGAGCATTGAGAGGAAAAAAAATCTCCAATAAAAAAAAAAAAAATCCCTGGGGAACTCCCACGAGGTATGAATTATTGGGAAGCTATAAACTAGAGCAACAATGTCCAACAGAAATATAATCTGAGCCACATGTTATTTAAATTTTTCTAGCACCCACATTTTAAAAAGATAAGAAGAAACAGTTAAAATTAATTTTATGTATGTATGTATTTACTTATTTATTTTTGTCTTTTGTCCTTTCAGAGCCGCACCCGCGGCATATGGAGGTTCCCAGGCTAAGAGTCTAACAGGAGCTGTAGCTGCCGGCCTTCGCCACAGCCACAGCAACGCGGGATCTGAGCCGCGTCTGCGACCTACACCACAGCTCACGGCAACGCCAGATCCTTAACCCACTGAGCAAGGCCAGGGATGGAACCCGCAACCTCATCGTTCCTAGTCAGATTCGTTAACCACTGAGCCACAACGGGAACTCCCAGATTCATTTCTGCTGCACCACGATGGGAACTCCCAGTTAAAATTATTTTTAATAATAGGTTGTATTCAACTCAATATATTAAAAATTGGTCACTGTGTCATCAATAGAAAAGTTACTGAGATATGATTTTACATTCTTTTTTCATACCAAGTCTTTGAAATTCAGTATTTTACACTTACGGCACATCTCAATCCAAATTAGTCACATTTCAAATGCCCTCTGTGGCTAGTGGCCACCAATCGGATAACACAAATCTGAATCTTTTTCTTCCCCAGATAATGAAGGCTAGTGTGCTATTTAGTATTGGATTAACTAAGTTCTTCTTGGCATTTTCTTCACTCCTTTAACTTGTAAATAGATTGCCCTGATACAAGAAAGCTACCAACAACCCTGGGCAGAGTTTAGTATTATAACAAAACACTTCATCACAAAGTCAACCTGACACACGCCAGAAAACATACAGATTAAAACAGAAATGGAAAAGAAAGGTCTAGAAGCCCATTTACCCACCATCAAGTTGGCCTCTGAGATGCCGCAACAGCTCAGAAAGTCTGCCTGAGGCCTTCTCAAAACTGCGAAAAGCTGGAGACAGCATCGAAGGGGAAGGGTTTGCCTTTGCCTAGAAAACACAAACTGGGATCTCAACTGCCTGATCATTCACAGCCAAGACATGCTGAAAACAAAGGAACAGCATGGGGGCAAGGACCTGGGAGGGTGGGGAGCCAGAGGGACTAGGAACAAGCTTACTTTAGGGCTTAGGACCAGCAGGGGAGAAAGGAAAGAATGCCATTACCCAGGGAGACCACGGCGGCCAAGCCTCCCTGCATTCGTTCTTAGCAGGAGTGCAGACACAGGGCCCAGAACTGCACGTGGAGGTGCTTCATGTCTGATGTATCCTGCAGAGGAAGGCACACCAACCACCATTGAGATTTGCCATCCAGGAGTTCTCGCTGTGGCTCAGTGGGTTAAGGATCCCGCGTTGCTGCAAGCTGTTGAGTACGGTCGCACATGGAGCTTGGATCCGGTGTGGCCATGGCTGTGGCAGAGGCATCAGCTGCATCTCCAAATCGATCCCTAGCCCAGGAACTTCCATACGCTGCAGGTGTGGCCATACAGAGAGAAAAAAAAAAAAATGCCATCCAGGACCTGCATGGTCACAGTGTCACCTGGGGTTCTCACGTAGCTAAGCAAACTCCTCTGTCATGTGGCCAAGGGCTGGACTGCTCACCCACCTCCCACAGGCACTTTGGAGGAACCGCAGCTCCTGCCTCAAGCTCTAGGTAAGAAATAGTGGCAATTTTTTGCAAATGCGTGGAGTTGATTTTTAAAGAATTTAAAATTATTCTGTTAAAGGACCAAAAGTGGAAACCTCAGATTTTGAAAATTAAAAAAAAAAAAAATCCATGAAATTGATGGCATTCTGTTCCATGATTTGCCCAGTTTCTTTCAATACCAAAATATTTTAAATTATACTGTTAAATGACATAAGTTTCCTTCTATATATTCGAGCAGAATTACCGTTCCAGGACGACACGTCTATGGCTTTGCATGCCGCTTTGAACACCAGTGGGAGGCTGGGCTGGCCCGGTCGCTACGCCCAGAACACACCTGTGCTTCTCCCCACTGCGTATCTGCCCACACCACTCCCCACGCCAGAATGTCTTGCCCTCTTTCCATCCACCTACTGATAGCTTAGCAATTATTCAAGCACAGTTTAATTTACATCCCATCTCCTCCTGCAGCCTCCCCTGCTGATCCTGGCCCAGGGCCTCTCTCCTCTGACCTTTGCCTTTCTGTCCCACCCGCTTGACTTTGCCCTGTGACCTGTCCGTTTGCAGGTATGTTGCTGTCATCTTGAATGCAGGCACACACCACCACCTGCAAGCATTTGCTCAGTTCTGTGCTGGACTAGTTGGCTCTTACAGACTTTTTGTCTTCCCCCGACCATTCACACAGCCCTCTGCAAGATTTCTCCTTGCACTAAGTGATTTTCAGCCTGGAGGTCAGGGAAGAAATTTGAGCACTTCTCCCAGCCATACATTTGTCAGGCCCCTGCCTCGCCTCCAATGGAATGTAATCCTTAACGCCTCACACCGAAGACCACACCATGCTTATGTAGAGTCAGGTCTCCTCAGGACCAGTACATTGTCCTAAATAAAACAGTCATGCTTACCATGACTAAATCTGGTTGTCAAGAAGAAAATGATGACTCACCTGGTCAGGTGACCTCACCGGGCGATCACAACCCATCATAGGCACCAATCATGCCACGCCTTTCAGGGACTCAAAGATGTGAGCTGTACCTAATACACACGCGGCACCGTGGGAGACTGGATTTTCACTGGACCCCACCATTCAGCTTGCCTTATTACCTCTGGACTTGAGAAGGACCTTCTGACGTCAAACGGGACACCAAAGCGGGATTTTTCAAGCAGCACCATAAAGCCAGTCTTCTCAGTCCAAGCCCAGCACTCCAGTCTCTCCTTCCCCCACTTCTTTCACACTTTTTTTTTTGTCTTTTTGTCTTTTCTAGGACCGCACCCGTGGCACATGGAGGTTCCTGGGCTAGGGGTCGAATCGGAGCTACAGCCGCTGGCCTTCGCCACAGCCACAGCAACGCGGGATCCAAGCCGCGTCTGCAACCTACACCACAGCTCATGGCAACGCCGGATCCTTAACCCACTGAGCAAGGTCAGGGATCGAACCCGCAACCTCATAGTTCCTAGTCGGATTCGTTAACCACTGAGCCATGACGGGAACTCCTTCTTTTACACTCTTGACTAATGCGTACCTGTCTGTGTACGTCAGGTTGTTACCAGATCACAGACTGTTTTGAAAACAGATACAGCTTTAGGTTTTGGTGGTGGGTCTCTCTGCAGCAGTGGATGTCATTTAGGTTTTTTTTTTTTTTTTAATGATTTTTATTTTTTCCATTATAGTTGGTTTATAGTGTTCTGCCAGTTTTCTACAGTACGGCAAAGTGACCCAGTCACATATATATATTTATATATATGCATATATATTTATATATAAGCACACACATTCTTTTTCTCATTATCCTGAATCATGCTCCATCACAAGTGACTAGATATAGTTCCCTGGAGGTTTTTCTTTCTTTCTTTCCTTTTTTTAGGGCCACACCTGTGACACATGGACGTTCCCAGGCTAGCGGTCAAAGTCAAATCGAAGCTGCAGCTGCGATTACACCACAGCCACAGCAACACTGGATCCTTAACCCACTGAGCGACGCCAGGGATCAAACCCGTATCTGCGTGGATACTAGTCGGGTTCTTAATCTGCTGAGCCACAGTGGGAACTCCCTAATGTTAAGTTTTTTGAAGCCATTTTCATTTTTGCAGAACTCTGTGCAAATGAAGTGTTCTGGAGTGGAAAAATCACTGTACTTGGAACAGTCATCCTGGGAGAGGTTGATTAGATGGGGCCCATGCTGTGAAAGAAAAATAGGAAGGAGATCAGAGATTATAGTTGGTTAAGAGTGAACACCGCCAGAAAGGAACAAACCTGCGGTGCCAATAACCTCTGAAATATTTTCTCATTAAGAAAACATGAAGAAAGAGCCCCCACTAGGTTAAGGATGGCTCTGTAAGAAGGGAACAAGCCCGGAAGGCAGATGTCTGTGTACAACGTTTTGCTGATGCCAAAGTCAGCAAGAGACACCATGGGGCTTTTTTTGAATATATTATCATTACTGTTTCTAGGCCTGGCAGGGGGAGTCTCATGCTTCTGAAAGCAAAGGGAGAGCAGCCTGTTTGAGGCCAAGCACAGCAAGGCCACCTCCCACAAAGAGCTCCTCGGAAGAGAAGTCTCCTTAAAACTCCTGGGAGGGAAGGAGACAGCAGCCTGTCCTCAGAGCAGGCAGGAAAGCCACAGCCGCCACCGTTATAAACCCCAAATGGGGAAAAATAAAAAAAAAAAAAAAAAGGAGTTCCCATTGAGGCTCAGAGGAAACAAATCCAACTAGTATCGATGAGGACGCAGGTTTGATCCCTGGCCTCGCTCAGTGGCTTAAGGATCCGGCGTTGCCGTGAGCTGTGGTGTAGGTCGCAGATGCGGCTCGGATCCCACGTCGCTGTGGCTGTGGTGTTGGCCGGCAGCTGCAGCTCCGATTCGACCGCTCGTCTGGGAACCTCCATAGGCTTCAGGTGCGGCCCTGAAAAGGACTAAATAAAAAAAAAAAAAAAAAAAAAAAAAAAAAAAAAAAAAAAAAAAAAAACCCGAGTTTATAATGAATGGAAAATACATATTTTACTGGGCATGTGGGACAGAGCACCGGCAAAAGCTCACCCTGGAAACCTCCAGGTTTCCACCAAATGGCCTGTTTCACAAACACCCCACACACATGCAGAGCGGCTCCCCCGCCTCGGGGAGACCCCCACACGTGGAGAGTAAAGTCAGGAAGAATTAGGTTGTTTGGGTTCTCTAGGCAAACAAGGTGGGGAAAAGGTAGCCCCTCTCATTTTTTTTTTTTTGTTTTCTCAGAAAAATGACTACCAAGTCAATCCCTACAACGTTCTGGAAGACAGGGGTATAAACAACACACGGCTTTGGTCTGTGCTGAAAATACTGGCCCCTCCTTTGACACCTATATTTTCATCTTCCACCGATAATTAATGACACTGATTTTTTTTTTTAATTCCAGACCAAATACACGTGAAATGCAGTCTACCTTCTGCTGATTCTGAAACGAATAATTTCTAGGCCACTGAGTCCCCTCTTTTACCCTCCGGCTGCCCACGGAGGATCTCCATCTAATACGTGGGGAGACCCAGCTTTATTTCGGTCCCTTCCTCTTGCTGTGACTGTGGTTCCCGTGTGATTGCTTCTGCTTTTCACCTTGCTTCATCCTCCAGTGCACCCTGTCCAACCTGACATTCCTCTCGCCTTCACGGGGACTTTCGGCCCTAACGAGTTGTGTGAGAAATGTACAGTGTATGAAAGGGGTCCATTTTAAACGTGTCCATTTTAAAATGGAGTGCAAAACAAGATGAGAAAATAAACCCAGACAAATTGGAAAGCTTGCAAGGTAGACAATAAATATGCCCAGTAAAATACGTATCTTCCATTCATGATAAACTCAGGGAAGGGCCACTTCTCATAGAAGTGTGAAACTAAAAAATTATTTCCTGTTTCTTATGCTAAGAAGTTCAAAATATCAATAATACAATGTGATAACACATAAGCAGCAATTTCATAAAACAATGAAGATCGGATAAACATAGGGATTGAGAAATATCTTTCCTTTAGACTCCAGGCTTGTGGATTCAATGGTTTGTCACAGAGAAGACATAGAAAAGATATCAGTCTGGAGCCCTTCAAAATCTATTGATTGTTCTTTTCTCTCAATTAAATAATCAACAAATCTGGACACAATACCGCCTATTGCCAATAAAATCTTAAAGTGATCCAACCTGCTTTTAAAAAGCATGGACATTTGGAAGTTCCTGGGCCAGGGATTGAACCCCAGCCACAGCGGTGACAACATCAAATCCTTAACTGCCAAGCTACCAGGGAACTCCACTTTCAGCATGGACATCAACATAGAGACTGAAGAGATGAAACGGGTCAAGGACCTTGGACTAGGGAGAAGATGGCTCTCATCTCCTAGCTTTGAGTTGTGTGTTGTTATTTCCCTATGTGGTCGTTTGTGTTGAAAAGGGGGATATTTGCAAAGAGAAAGCCAGTGTAGACCCACTGTACCATTTATTCACTGAGTCCTTAGCGCTGTCAGAAATGCATTTTAAGAGTCTGACAAACCTAGTGAGATTGTTTTGCCAGCATCGGATAACTTTGTTCCTGGCATAGACTTTCTATAATATCTATGCCTGCCAGTTGCATAAGTACATTTAAACTGGGAGGATTCTCCATTTGCCAGTACCAGTTCTGAAGGGAATTTAATATACGAGGGAGAAAGGGACATAAAATTTAGAGGAATTACAGAATATTACTCTCAGATATTAAATCACAAAAGAATTTTGTGAAAGATCAGATAATACTTGTTACAAGTTGAGGCTCTGAATAAACTACTCTGTTTAAGCAGAAACGTGCAATGGGATCTGGCCAGGGTTCCTAGATATCTGTGCTGCTAGGGTCTGTGTCGGGACGCTTCGCTGTGCAGGGCTGGGCCTTGAGCGCTCTAGGTGCCTGTCCTTCAAACGTGACTTCATCCTCGAGTAACTATGACAACCAAAACCACTGCTGCGCATTTCCAGATACTGTCGCAGACCCCCACCCCAATCTCAAATGGACTGGGCGTCCGTCCACTGCTAGAGAGACCACACGGGCTCTCTGGCCACAGGCTGCACCCTCTCCAGCTCTCGGCAGATGCATCCCATAGTCAGCAGAAGGGATGGCTCCATCAAAGGCTATCACCAGCACTGATAAAAGCTCTGAAAACAGCACTGCACAATGGTCAACCTCTCTAGTAACAAAAACTTCAAGTCAACTGTCCCAAGCTCTCCTATATAATTTTTTTAAGCATAGTTGATTTATAATGTTGTGCCAATTTCCACTGTAGAGCAAAGTGTCCCAGTCCTTTACATATATACATACACACACATACACACACATATTCCCTTTTTATATTATCTTCTATCATGGTCCTATACATTTCTTTTGCCTTTTTTGTTGTTTTTTAAGAGCAACACCCGTGGCATATGAAGGTTCCCAGGCTAGCGGTCCAAGCAGAGCTACAGCTGCCGGCCTATACTCACGGCAATGCTGGATCCTTAACCCACTGAGCGAGGCCAGGGATCGAACCACAACCTCATGGTTCCTAGTCGAATTCGTTTCCGCTGCGCCACAACGGGAACTCCAGTCCTACACACTTCTTGAAACTCTCCTTTCAGCTCCAGCCCTCTGCCTTTATTCTGACCCCCCTCCCCCTTCTCTGCCACAGCCTCCGAAAGGTCTGCTGGCCTTCGACCACCCTCCACCTCAATCCTGCAAGCCTTTCAGTGCCTCCCCACTGCCTTCGGAGTACCTTCAAGATAGCTTCCGGCACGTACACGGGCCCCTTCTGAGCAGGCTTGCAGGTCACAGTCGCGTTCTCCAGCCTCACACCCTGTGGTTCCCTGCCTTGCACTCCAGGCTCCAGCCCCACCGAAGCTCCGGCAGGACCGCTCTCTCTCCCCTGCCCCGGTTCACGGTCCTCCCACAGCTGAGGGGCTGCTCCCACTCCTCCCCACCTGCACACGGTTTATCCGGCCAATGCACTCCCGACCTTTAAAGCCCAGAAAGCCTCCCCAGGCCCCTGGGCTCTGGAGGGTCTCCTATCGCTTATTTCACCGCATCCCAACAGCGCATCTGCTTGCCTGCCCCCACAGACCGCGAGGTTCCTAACGGCTGGAACCATGTCTCAGACATCTTTCTATCTGCAGTGAGAGACTGAGTGAATCAATGAATTATCAGCCAACCTGCACTTAAGAGATAATGAAACTGAGGCTAGAGTTGACGTAACTAATTGGCAGGAAAGCTGCGAACTGAACTCTGATCCCATCCGTTCAGAGAGGGATAAGAAGGGCCATCTTTGTACCAAAAGAACAGAATATTAAGTTTGTAAGGAGACAGTTTTTAATGGCACTAGCAATCACACATTGTAAAAAGAGAGTCATTAATCTATCGAGGCTGTAATTTACATGCAACAAAGGCATGGAGAGCAGAATGAGTAAAGTTAAATTTGTCTTTCTAGCTTTTTCCAAGAGTCTGTTCCTAGAAAAGAGTCTGTTTCTAGGGCGGACTTACCTGAGATAAAAACACCTAGGAGAGGTTGAATTTCAAACCTGGTTGGTTTTCGGCAAATATATGTATATATTCCCATCTGTATGTATATTTCTTGTATATATGTATAATAATATACCATTAAATATATATATATATATATATATATACACACACATATACATACATTCTTCATTAGTAAATTCCCAGGGTTTGAATAATTTACCTAGGATCAAAAGTTCTTAAATTTCTGAATTTGAAAGTGGAGATTCCTGGGCCCCCATCCAGGGTTCCTGATTTAGTTAAGCATTGACAGAGTCTGAGAAATTGAATTTTTAAAAGCTGAGGTGAAATTCATATCACATAAAATGAACCATCTTGGTGTGTGCAATTCAGTGACATTTTAGTTCATTTACAAAGTCAAGCAGCCTTTACCTCAGAAACGGCATTTTTTTTTTTTCTTCTCAGGGCGGCATCTGCGGCATATGGAGGTTCCCAGGGTAGGGGTCGAATCGGACCTGTAGCAGCTGGCCTACACCACAGCCACAGCAACGCGGGATCCGAGCCATGTCTGCAATCTACAGCAGCTTGCAGCAACCCCGGATCCTGAACCCACTGAATGAGGCCAGGAATCAAACCCACATCCTCACAGGGACAACACTGGGTTCTTAACCCACTGAGCCACAACGGGAGCTCCTGCATTTTCAACGTTCCACTACTGCAAGTGGCCCCCAGTGGACACATGGAGAGTTACCACCTGATATGCTTGAGATGATGATGACAAGGAATGAGGAAGCCTCGTGAGACTCCCCCAGGATATAAAAAAATGATTTTTTAAAAAAAACTGTCCTCAACCATCTAATCCTAGAAAAAAATTATACCTTTCCCGTCTCCCTTTCACTAAATGTAAGTGTGATGTCAAGCAGCCAGTTTATGTCAGGGTTTTCTGTCCTACTGGATTCAACACGTATTTGTTTGGATGCACGCAGCATTTTTATGCTCATAAAGAAGAGCGGTGCTAAGTGAAGTCAAGTGAGAAAACTGGAAAAAAATGAATCACTGCTTCTGCCATCGGCCAGATCTAGGGCCTGTTTCCTTGGGTTTGAATCACATTATTATAGCTATTACAGCACATGATTAAATTCTACTTCAGGCAATGAAATTGTCAATAAACACAGAAAAAGTCTCCAGAGAAAGAAGTGCAAATGAGGTTTCTTCTTAATAGTCAAACTTTCCTCTCAATGTAAGTGAAACAT
The DNA here is from genome assembly GCA_004024745.2 of Catagonus wagneri. Taxonomy (NCBI): domain Eukaryota; kingdom Metazoa; phylum Chordata; class Mammalia; order Artiodactyla; family Tayassuidae; genus Catagonus; species Catagonus wagneri. The sequence goes on from PVHT020004020.1 coordinate 3,365,535, forward strand.
GATTCTGATAAGAGTTAATATAAATATATCATAGCTGCAGGAGGATGTTGAGATCAATCGCTGTTTTCTTTTCAAGGTTTAGAATCAGTTTTCCTTGTTTTAACTCATGACCTCGTTGCTCCAGAGTTGGCTCTGGTTTTAGCTCATTTTACTCAGGGTTGGACTTGCCTGACGATTCCTGGTAAACTTAGCAATGATAAGGCTCAGCTGTGACATGCGCCCAGGTTAAATGGTATCTTCCTAACAGCTCCTAGCATTGCTTCTCTTAACCAATATTCTGCTAAAACAACACAGACACAGAATAAGATGAATAACATCACGTGATCAATTAGAGTAGGAAGACAATTCATGACGACAGAGAAACCAGGATTGACAAACCACTTATAATGCCAGAGAGAACCCTGGAGAAATTTCTATGAGCTGTAAGGTTGGAGAAACTGAGCTGAAGAGACCAGGGGCTGGTCTAACCTGTTTGATGACAAGGAGCCACTGGCGGCCTGGGGGAGGGGGCAGGGCTAATTTTTGACATGACCAGTGAATCACTACCTCCTCAACTTCCTATCTGCAGGTAGAGACCACAAATTCCAGAAAACAATGAGAAGAAAGGGTCTGGCAGCGGGCACAGTATCCTGGCAAATGCTCCCAGAGAAAAGACCTGAAGATGTGGAGACAGGAAGAGCCTGCTAGCCACATCAAAGAACCAGGCAGCCTGAAGAGGAGAAAATGTCAAATCGCTCAATCAAGTTCTCCGGAGTGTAGGAGACTCAAGGCTTAAAGGCCGTTGGGAAATGAGTGAACTGTGTGCACCAGCCTGACCCCAAGCTACGAATCTGAGAAGGAATTCACCAGGGGACAGTGCCCAGAGGTTAAGAGACAGCCAGGCACTCTGGGTGGAAAGATCTTCCACTGCTTGCACTCGGAGGACAACGATAGAGTTGGTTTACTGTGGGAACGAAAAGTTCTATTCAGAAAGATTCAGGAAAAGCATGCGTTCCATGAATCGGAGGGTAGAAATCCAAAAAGCAGAGATTAGGAACAATGGGATAAGACAGAAGGAAAAGATGAGACGTAAAACCACAGCTGATGAGGTTTAACAAGTATCGATCTCAGCTTGATGTGGGTTTGAATTCTGGCTTTTCCGATCTGTTAGATGTGTGGTTTTGTCCATTAGGCTGCTACAGCAGAACACCAGGAATTGAGTGGCTTATAAACAACAGACATTTGTTTCTCACAGCTCTAGAGGCTGGGAAGTCCAAGGTCAAGACACCAGGAGAGTCACCTTCTGCTAAGAACTCTCTCCAGTTCATAGCCAACATTTTGTCACTGTGTCCTGACATGGAGGAAGGGGCTAGAGATCTCTCTGGTGCCTCTTTTATAAAAGCACTAACCCTTGGAGTTCCCGTCGTGGCGCAGTGGTTAACGAATCCGACTAGGAACCATGAGGTTGCAGGTTCGATCCCTGGCCTTGCTCAGTGGGTTAACAATCCGGCGTTGCCGTGAGCTGTGGTGTAGGTTGCAGATGCGGCTCGGATCCTGCGTTGCTGTGGCTGCGGCGCAGGCCAGTGGCCACAGCTCCGATTAGACCCCTAGCCTGGGAACCTCCACATGCCGCGGGTGCGGCCATAAAATGACAAAAGGCAAAAAAAAAAAGCACTAACCCCATTCACGAGGGCTCCTTCCTCATCTCCCAAAGGCCCCACCTTCTAACACCACCACATATGAATTTGGGGTGAATACAAACATTCAGACCACAGCGGTGGCCTTGGGCAAATCACTTAACCTCTTTAACTTCTGGTTTCTTCATTCGTAAAATAGGGATAAAGGAACCCATTTTTCACAAGGCTACTAGGAGTTTTAATGATTCAAACATGACCTACACGAGAAAGAATAGGAAAAGCACCAGAACAGCCTGGGCATGCAGTCAATACTTAATAAGCAGTAGTCATTATTATCACTAACAAGCCTAGAAGAAAAAAGGACTGAGGCAAACAAAGGACTGCAAAGATACTAAAACATAATCATCTCCACTGGAGATTTTATTTTATTTTTGTCCTTTCAGGGCTGCACCTGTGGCATATAGAGATTCCCAGGCTAGGGGTCCAATCCGAGGTATAACCACTGGCCTACACCACAGCCACAGCAGCGTAGGATCCGAGCCGCGTCTGCAACCTACACCACAGCTCACGGCAATGCTGGATCCTTAACCCCATGAGCGAGGCCAGGGATCGAACCTGCATTCTCATGGATGCTAGACAGATTCAGTTTCCGCTGCACCACAATGGGAACTCCTCTGGTGGAGATATTAAAAAGCAAAATTAAAATTGCAGAAATGCCAACTTGGTAATGCAGAGAAGCTCCAAGAAGACTGAGAAAAAGGATAAAAAAGTGAAAACGATGAAAGAAAAGCTGAGTAGTAATTCAGCCTAATTAAAGATATTTTTGAGAAACAAATCAAGCAGAACAAAAGCAATAAGCTAAAATATGAAAGAGGAAAACTTCCTGGAGTGAAAGATAACCACAGCATACAAATCAAAGAGCTCACTGCATTTCAGGCAAAATTAATTTTAAAATATTTTAAAGGCCTAACCCCCCCAATACAATTCAGCAAAAAAAAAAAAAATTTTAACTATGGAGGTAATTTTTTAAGCCTCCTAAAAAGGTTCTTTCAAACAATCTGTAAACTGTTCTAGAGCATAGAAAAAGATGGAAAAACTATCCAAACTATTTTATGTGGTATAACCAATACAACAAAACCCAAGAGAGAAAAAAGAAACTAGCTACTCCACTTTCACTTTTACATCCAAGCAAACAGTCCAGATAAAACCCTAGCAAACTGATTTCAGAGTACAATAAAAATACATGTACATTAAAAGTTGGATTTAGCCCAATACAGCAAAGATGGTCCAAGATGAACATATCTATTAATATATCATAGTGTCAGAACATAACTCTATTATAAGATAATCCCCATATTTCTCAGTGAAAAGCTCCAAAAATTATTTTTACTGACCTGAATAAATAATATATTATGGATATTTATGAAATAGTCAACTATGCATTTAAAATATAACTATGTATACACACAATATAATAAAAGAGATATTGTGAATAACTCTGAAAATATTGTTTTTTTTCTACTCTCGCATATCATGAAAAATTTTATTCCACCTCATCCCATGCATGCTTGACATAAATATCTGTTGTCACAAGAGCCATTCTGATACTTTCAGCAGTTTTCTAGAGCTACTATTTTCACTTCTGAGTACTTTTCAGTCTATGTATTATATATCAATCTATATATACATTCATTTCAGCAAATAATTTATCCTTAGATTGTATGATCGTAATGTCTACAAAAAAGATTTGTTTTATAAACTTGCTATGACCAGTGCTTCAAACTGTAAGGTCATTCCCTAGGAAATGACTAATTATACTAATTATACTAAATTAGTATAAAAACTTAGAAGAAAAAAGAGATAAAGTTGGGAGTACACGTGAACTTAAAAAGATATTTGCAGTTCCCTGGTGGCTCGGTGGGTTAAGGATCTGGCATCATCACTGCTGGGGCTCAGGTTGCTGTGGTGGTGCAGGTTTGATCACTGGCCCAGGAACTTCCGCATGCCATGGGCATAAGCAAAAAAAAAAAAAGGAAAGAAGAAAGAACAAATATATATATGCATACATGGAATATACACACACCTACATACACACTCACACACATATCAAATTAATGGTTAAGAGCACAGGCTCTGGAGAAATAAACAATTACATTTATAAAGTAAAAACAGAACTCTACCAAAAAGGAATTATCAGAAAACAGTAAACAGTTCTCGATAATTAAAAAATACAACAGTGGCAGTGCATTCAACAGAATGGTTAGAAAATGATAATTAGGAAATTTCTCAAATAGAAAAATAAAAATAGAGAAAATAGGAAAGGAAAAAAACTAAGACTATTAGAGGATGGATCTAATAACCAAATAACAGTTTTGTAAAGGGAGAACAGCAGAAAGATGAGATGGAAGGCCAAGCGATTCTGAAATAACAATACAAGGAAATGTCCCTTAACAAAAGGATCTGCATTTTCAGATAGAAAGCACTCTCAGAGGACTCAGCAAAAGGAATAAACCGCCATCTACACCCAAAGCACATCATAGGGAAATTTCAGCACACCGTGTCTAATGAGAAGAGGGAAAAAAACCACACAAGACAGATTAAGAATCAGAACGACACTGCCACTAGGACAACGATTTTCAAAAAATTTCTTTCTTCCTTCTTTTCTGTTTTTTTTCTACAATCAACATGTATGACTTAACTGTCAGACAATTTTAATATAAAAAATCTATAGTTGGAGACTCTAGCCTAGATTTAAATGGCTCTATTTCTTAAATGTCTTCCTAATGTCACAATCTGTTTCTGCACTGATACAGAGACCCCTGCAGTCAGTGGAAGTCCTTTTCAGAGAGGATGCCCAGGCCATATAGATTGCTGGGGACAAGCCAGTCTGGGGAGTCACTGCCCAGCCGCCCTGCAGAGGAGTGGGGTCCTCTCATACTTACTCCAGTTTCTCAGAGCTTGTTTTCAAGCATACTCCCAGAATATTTTGATGTCTGAGAGAAGAAGGGGAAGGCTCATAATTCTTTTTCCTTAGACACATTTTTCTATCCATTATTATCATGTCTCCACTCTTGCAGTTAGCATTTATTTTAATAAGGAACTGCTAAATGCTCCGATTTGTCTCCATTCCGTTTATCGAATACCACGTCCTCGGCTTTGCCAAGAGATGATTTTCCTATTGACTGACTCACCTGTGGAGAAGACGAACACCGTGTTGTTCCAGAGCCCGCGGCTTTTTAAGGCTGCGGTGACATTTCCCACTGCTTCATCCATAAGGGACACCATTCCTGCATAGTAATGTCTATTCCTATTTTGGATAAAGTCGTACGGCTTCAGGTATTCTTCGGGGACCTGAAGGGGTTCGTGGACAGACTGGAGAGCAAGGTAGAGAAACAGAGGCTGGAAAGAGAGTTTGTGCAAATCGGTTAAGAGGGCATGGAAGCATTAAACGCAGAGACAGGTCCAGATTTATTAGCTAATAAAACTAATATTCTGACAACCCACAGATTGGGTTGAAAATATTTATAAATCACACATCTGATAAGGAACTTGTATCCAAAACATATAGAGAACTCAAAAGACCCAACAATAAAAGATAATTAACCCAGTTACAAAACGGGCAAAGAATATGAACAGACATTTCTCCGGAGAGGATATACAGACAGCCGATAAGCCCATGAAAAGAGACTCTACCTCATTCGTCATTAGTGAAAAGCAAGTCAAAAATCACACTGGGGAACCACTTCATACCCACTAGGATGACTATAATTCAAAAAATGGAAAATAAGAAGCACTGGTGAGGATGTGGAGAAATTGAAACCCTCATTCATTGCTGATGGGAATATAAAATGGTGTAGCCAGTTTGAAAAACAACCTGGCAGTTCTGGAAATTATTAAACACAGAGTTACCATACGAGCTGGTATTTCCGTTCCTAGAGAAACGAAAGTGTATATCCACATAAAAACCTGTACAGGAACATTCCCAGGGGCATTATTCGCAATCGCCAAAACGCGGAGACAACCCAAATGTCCACCAATTGATGAATGGATAAACAAAATGAAGTGTATCTTCAGCAATAATGCAGCAATAAAAGGAATATGATCCAGCCATAAAGAGGAAGTACTGACACACCCTACAACATAGATGCACCTTGAAAACATGACGTGCAAGAAACCAATCACAGAGACCACTTTCTGCATGATCCATTTATATAAAATGTCCAGAAGAAGCAAATCCACGGTGACAGAAAGTAGATTTGTGGTTGCCTCAAGCCATAGGGAGCTGTGGGGGAGAAGGGTGATGAATGGCTGCTTATAGATACAAGACTTTTGGGGCTGCTGAAAATGTCCTCAACTTAGATTGTGGTGATGGGTGCCTAACTCTGTGAACTGGCTCTTGAGCTGTGTACTTTAAATGTGTGGATTATATAAAAATAAAAAGCCTGATTTCTAAAGTGGCCTAGAAGTCTCCGATCCAAACAATAATAATACCTGTAATTCTGTCTCATGCAATACTCAAAACCACCTGGTTATATCCACTATCTAGGTAAGCTAATGGAGACTTAGAAATGTTATATGATTTGCACAAGCTCATATTAATTAGAGCAATTTCCTATTGGAAACCTCACTACTGCAGTGTGGATATGCATCAATGGACACGAGTTTTTTGCTTTAGCTGAAAAATAAGTTCCTACCTTTCAGGAAAGGGTTAGGAATTTTTGATATTTTTATGAGAAAACAAGTGAACACTATGCCTTGCAAGTCTTTGCTCTGGGACCAAATATAAGGCCAACTTAATTCCGGGAAACCAAAGAGTGTGACACACTGATTCTATTTTGCCTCTTAAACCAATTTACAGCATTTAACATTAGTGGTATTCTGGGTTAGTCTCTTCCTTTAAATTGAGTCTTTCTGGAGGCACTCTCTTCCCTGTGCTCCTACAAAACGCCTTTTTTTTTTTTTTTTGGCCACACCCACAGCATGTGGAAGTTCCAGGGCCAGGGATCGAACCCGTGCCACAGCAGTGACCCGAGCTGCAACGGTGACAACATGGGATCCTTAACCCACTAGGCCACCAGGGAACTACCTACAGCGTTGAAAACCCTCAAAGAGACGATAACTGGTTCAACCCAAGAGTGAAAATACAATTCAGTTGAAGTATTTGAGGCATAAATAAAGTATGATAAATCTCATAATCTAATGGGGAAAAGTTAGAATGCCAACTGGGAGGTGGGCTCGTATTTCCCTTTTTTTTTCTTTTTTTCTTTTTTTGCTTTTTAGGGCTGCACCTGCGGCATATTGAGGTTCCCAGACTAGGGGTCGAATCGGAGCTGCAGCTACCAGCCTATGCGACAGCCACAGCAACGCAGGATCCGAGCTGCATCTGCGGCAATCTACACCACAGCTCACGGCAATGCCAGATCCTTAACTCGCTGAGCGAGGCCAGGGACCAAACCTGCAACCTCATGGATACCAGTCGGGTTCTTAACCTGCTGAGCCACGATGGGAACTCCAATTTTCCATTATTGTTGATAAATTGCTTGAGCTTATATATTATATATCCCTGTGATAGACTAACGGGTAGACATACATAGAACTCAAAGAGACACCCTTGAGAGTATTTTTAATTCAGATCTTTGGAACTTAGAAATACCTTTTTCCCCAAATCAAAATGTTCCAAAATGGCTATTAAATAGCAAAGTCCTCACTTTAAAACCTATTTAACTGAGGAGGCAAGTGATGGAACGACAACCATAACAAGGTAGACCCTAGCTTTCCTTTGTACATAATTTCCATGGGAAAACATTCCAAATTCCAGCCCCAAAAAGGCAACACTAACGGCTCTGACACGGCGTCAGCTCTGCCTCTGCTGCCCCTCGACACACACGTGTTCGTGTCCAGCCACACAAGTCACTGGTCTTCCTCCAGACCATGGGAAAGGGGATCCCAGCAGGCACCCTGGCCCGGTGGGAGGAGGGACCCAGGGCTGAGATGTCCGGAGGAGAACGAATGACACTGCAGGGGCATCTGTGACCCGCCAGGCAGTGGGGGTCCACGGTGGGAGCTGCCCACTGGGTCTTCAGCACTAGACCAAGCCCACACCCAGCCACGAGCCACAGCCTGGCTGGGGAAGGATTTAAGACTGGAAGGCTACAACAGTCGGCAACCCACATAAAGTTTTAAAAATCAGGTCATGTCACATAAAAGCCTGTTTTTTTTGCCTTTTCCAGGGCCGCACTCGTGGCATATGGAGGTTCCCAGGCTAGGGCTCTATTCGGAGCTGTAGCTGCCGGCCTTCGCCACAGCCACAGCAACGCGGGATCCAAGATGCGTCTGCGAACTACACCACAGCTCATAGCAACGCCGGATCCTTAACCCACTGAACAAGGCCAGGGATCGAACCCGCAACCTCATGGTTCCTAGTCGGATTCGTTAACCACTGACCCACGACGGGAACTCCTGTGCAGGACCCTGATCTCTCTCTCCCTTGGTCTTTCTTGGGTCTAGATCTCTGCTCTGACCAACTCAATTACTGTAGCCACCTGTACACCAAACCTAGCCGTACCCCTTTCAGGTTTAGGAGGTCTCTGCACTGGAATCCTTAATGTGATTCACAACCAAATGTTTAGGTATGATGTAAAAGCATGACATTATTATCTAACATTATCAGCGTATTTTAAAATGTGCTAATGGAGTTCCCTGGTGGCCTAGTGGTTAAAGGACCTGGTGTTGTCACTGCTGTGGTGTGGGCTCGATCCCTGGCCTGGGAACTTACACATGCTGTGGCTGTGGCCAAAAATAAAATAAATAATCAAGAGAGACCTAGGTTAAAAATAGTAATAATACAATAAAATAATAAAAAGGGGCTAAGGGTTCATTTCTCATTTCTATTTTTCTTCAGTATATTTTCCTAGAGTATAAATTTGTAAAAAGCATAGGACATACTTTTAGAGTGTCATTCTATCTTTGACTTCTAAATTAAGACATTGCTTTCCAAATCATGGTGGTGAAAAATGTCTACCTACCATTAGAAATTCATTAAAACATTTGCTTTTAGAAGCTGCTAGTAGATGAGGTATGTGAGAAAACATTTATTTTTATCATGCAAAATTTTGAGGAGGGCTATTGTAACAACAATATTTTATGAAAGTGTCACTTTCACATTGTAATGTTAGTGCTAAGGGAATCATCCTGTAGAAAATGAGCAGACACTCCTTCCCAACACCGTGCAATGGATATTAGCAATAGCTCTGTTTCCAGCACTATGTTTCTGTTACAGAATAGGTCTATATGCTTTCTCCCCCTCAAATGCTCTTCAAAACAGACACATTTGGGGGGTTTCCCTTGTGGCTCAGTGGTTAACAAAACCAACTAGTATACATGAGGACTTGGGTTCGATCCCTGGCCTGGCTCAGTAGGTTAAGGATCCAGCGTTGCCGTGAGTTGTGGGGTAGGTTGCAGATGCGGCTCAGATCCTGAGCTGCTGTGGCTGTGGCGTAGGCTGATGGCTGCAGCTCCGATTGGACCCCTAGCCTGGGAACCTCCATATGCCGCAGGTGCGGACCTAGAACAACAAAAGACAAAAAAATAAAAATAAAAATAAATAAAATAGACACATTTTTAAGTCAGCTTGTGGTGCTTTGTATTTCTTTTTGCCTTTTTTTTTTTTTTTTTTTTTTTTTTTTTTTTTTTTTTTTTTTTTTTTTTT
>PVHT020004020.1:3384129-3417943 GCA_004024745.2 Catagonus wagneri
GGAGGGAAGGGGAGGGAAGGGAATCTATGATTGATTAGCAGTGTCTACTAAAGAACCCAGATGGGAACAGAGCACATAGTCTCATGTCTGCATGTCCTTGGATCTTGACTTGGGTTCCAACAAGGCACCACAGACCTGTGAGCTTCCCCTGTATCGTTAGGCCCCATAGAACCACTTTAACCGAAATGTACTTTGGTGTGCTGGCCCCAGCTTGAATAAAGAGAATGCCTTAAGAAACATCTACAAGACAACCGCTGCTCTATTACTAAAATGACATTTTTGAGGATGCTGTCCACCTCACTTTCTCCCAAAGGAGAATTTTCTCACAGGTCTAAAAGCCAGAAAATGCTTTACTCTTCTTGAACATCTGGTTTCCATTTAATTTATAAACAATGTGACTCTTATAAACAGGTTTTTTTTTCTTTTGCTTTGGCCATAAGAAATTTCATACAGTAGAAGACTGACAGAACACTGTAAACCAGCTAGGATGGAAAAAATAAAAATCACTTCAAAAAAAAAAAAAGAAAGAAATTTCAAATCTCAGAGTAGAATGTGAAATCCAACTATAGTCATGCAGTTATTTTTTTCTTATAACTTGGTGTCAAGCAACTATTCCATCTTTTTCTACTCAATCTGATTTTTTTATTCTACTGATTTTCTTAAAAATTTATGTTCAATGTGTTTTCCTTTTTGGATATGGCAGGTGGTAAATACATGAAGAGACAAGGGGAAAGTAGGTAGGTAGCTAAACAGCTAGACAAATAAAACAAAACATCCAGCTAGATAGAAAATAAAATACGAAAAACAACCTGACAGAAAGACACCTAGCCTTTGGCAAGACAAATAGATAAATAGTTTGTTAAGACATGGTTTGTAACAGGTTTAAAGAGAGCATATTTTAAAACAAACTGTAGGTTTTACACTTATTTTTATAGGGCTATCAAATTCACAAGATACTTATTTCTTATTACCATTTTTATTTACCCTCCCATTTAATTTATTTGATCTATCTTCCCCAATCTAGTGATTTCAAAAACAGATCTCACAGAAGAAAGATGCCAGTGGAAGAGTCTCCTTCATCATTTCCAGAAAAGAAAAAGAAAGAAAAGAAAAGAACCTTTGAACACAGTCCATAAGAAGAAAAATAATATTCTGAACCTTTGTGAGGGAAATATTTTTGCCTTGGGTCTTGCCTGGAATTTTTTAAAGAAATCAATCTGCCCTACCCCCCCTTCGGGAAGAAGATTCTTTAAGTGGGTGTGGTCTCTGACGTGGAAGCAGCAGACTCTTCAGAGGCCCCGTGCGGTGTTCAGAACCCTGGCAAAGGTAACTGCCTGTCTATGCTACCATGAGTGGCCACACCAAGAACACAGCCATGTTTACGGCATGGCATCAGAAAGTGGCCCCATGGTGGTGCTGATTCACTCTGTGTTCAAGTTTCTGGTTATTTCATTGGATTACACTTGGGTATGTTTTATGAGAGGATGTAGTTGGTCTGAGTTGGCTAAAGACATGTGCATTTCCATTACCAAAGTAAGTGTCAAATCCTCGGCGAGTTGGAAGACATTCTTTCCGATACATTCCCAGATGCCATTTTCCGACCATATGGGTGGCGTAGCCTGCTTCTTTTAGAAGCTGGGGCAAGAGTTTTTCATCCAGAGGAACGCAGCTGGGCTGACAGGGCCAGATTATTTGATGCTGTAAACCTGTGTGGATCTTAAAAGAGATAAACATAAAATTACGGACTAATGATGTTGAAATATTCCTAAACAAGCAGATAAATTGTTTGCCTAAATTTCTTGGACATATCTGAAGACTTGAATGTTTAATTCTATTCCTGTGCTAGTTAAAGGCATTTCTGAAAGGCATTCTTCTCACTGAATCATACAAGGTAATAGACATCAATAAGGATTTGAAAGAAATGAATAAAAGCACTCTAACAAACGTTAGCTTCAACAAATATTTATCAAGAAACTATGTTAGAAACCATTGTTTACACTTAACTCAAAAAAGTAGCCATAATATGAAGCGGATCTGTCAAGGAAAAAGTGTTCCAATTTCTAGGCATATCTCAGTTGGTGTTTGATTAGAAGGAACTTCTGTAATCTTTCTTTTTTTCTAGGGCCGCACCTGAGGCATATGGAAGTTCCCAAACTAGGGGTCAAATCAGAACTGTAGCCGCTGGCCTACGCCACAGCCACAGCAATGCGGGATCCAAGCTGCATCTGTGACCTACACCACAGATTATGGCAACACTGGATCCTTAACCCACTGAGCGAGGCCAGGGATCAAACCTGTGTCCTCATGGATACTAGTCAGATTAGTTTCTGCTGAGCCACAATGGGAACTCTTTCTATAATCTTTTGAGACTTGATTTTCCTTTTTCTTTTTTGACCCACACTCACTGCACATGGAAGTTCTCAGGCCAGGGACTGAATCAGAGCCGTGACTACAACCTATGTCACAGATGCAGCAACACCAGATCCTTAACCTGCTGTGCCCCAGCAGGAACTCTAAGACTTGATTTTTTTAAAGGGTATAAAGAAGGTGATAATTTGCATTTCTTATCCCACCTTATGTAAACCATAATTTCAAAACACGGTGACGAATTTTTCCCTTAAAAAAAAAATTGCCATCTGAGCCCTAGGTTAGGAATGGCTCACACAAGTATGCCCAGGGTGCAAGCAACACACAACTGGCTTTAAGAAAGTTTCATGTGCTGGGTCTTGATGTAATATTAAAATAGAATATCCAGGAGTTCCCTTCATGGCTCAGCAGTTAACGAACCCAACTAGGATCTATGAAGATGTGGGTTCGATCCCTGGCCTCACTCAGTGGGTTAAGAATCCGGCATTGCCGTGAGCCGTGGTGTAGGTTGCAGAGTGACTTGGATCCCATGTTGCTGTGGCTGTGGCGTAGGCCGGCAGCTACAGCTCCGATTCAACCCCTCTCCTGGGAACCTCCATATGCCATGGGTGCGGGCCTAAAATAACAAAAAAATAAATTAACAAATAAAATACGATATGCACAATTATATAAAATGGCTATTAACATAACCCTCCCTTTTCCAACTACATATCTGTGAGGGGCTGGATGTTCTTCAAAAACTTTTACCAAAACAATATACAGTTGACCTTTCAACAACTGGAGGTTAGGGGTACTCAAAGTAGGGTGTAGGTGCAGCTGAAAATCTGAGTATAACTTTATAGTCAAGCACATCTGGGGATTCCACCAACCACAAGTCACAAGGTATCGTGGTATATATTTAGTGAGTGAACGAAATGGACGTGTAAGTTGACTCTCACAGGTCAAACCCGTGTTGTTCAAGTGTCAACTGTACTGTACAGGTTGAATGCCGAAGTAGACGCAACAATCGAGCTATCCTCTATCCACAGAAGACATGTACAAAACTATAAAGCAATGTCACTCTTCTCATGTCATTCTCCTGTTTTAGAAAACAGAGTTATTTTCCCTAATTATTTATATTAATAGCTAATGGAATTATTATTGCTGGTTCTCAAAGAATAAAAATATTTTTGAGATCTGTTTTAATTTCTGATGTAGTAAATTTTCAAAGGAGCAAGGGAGGGGGGTGGTCCCCAGGGGCTGCCCTCCTCCCCTGCCCAGCCCTTCCCTTTCCTAAAAAGCCACCCCCCAGCCACACCTTGCCCTTGCTTAGCCAGGGAGGCATTCTTCTTTGTACGAAGTGGGGTTGGGGGGGGTCTCACATTTAATTCTACGCTGGCGCCAGATTTCCTTAGCACTCTCTGAGCCCTCCTGGTTTCCCTAGAATAAATGGGGCTCTGTGGACACCAAAGGTTGACAGGACCAGATCTCCACCCAGCCATGACTCTCTGGCAGTCAGGTGGGTACTCGAGCAAGTATTACTAAATGGTTCAAAAAAATGTGTTTGCAAATGGTTTACTTGCTTTTATAATTTAAAGCAGAAGAGCTTGATGCTCAGGGAATGAAACCCCATCTCAGCTCTCACTAAGCATTGCACTAAACACGCAACCCATGTCACGGGTAACAACTCTAAGTGTTGTCATCAGTAACACCTCAGGCCCTTCACCTATATCCCCATATTCTTTCTTGAGGAGATGGGTTAGCCCCTAAACCTGGGCCTGGGCCCTGGAGTGTGATGTGTTGCATAGGAACAGCAACTAAAATATGCTGCTACCAACCTACAGTTCTGCTGGCGCTAATAAATACTGATTCATCACTGATTTTCTCAAATACTGACTATTCGGACCGGAGAGATTTTTGTCTTACTTTGTTTTAAACTTGTGGCAATAAGCAGATAAAAAGTGAACACCAAAGCAAAAAAAAAAAAAAAAAAAGCGACTTTCAAACTCACAATCTTTTTAAAACACATATAAGCTACTGGAGTTCCCATGGTGGCACAGCAGAAATGAAATCGACTAGGAATCATGAGGTTGCAGGTTTGATCCCTGGCCTCGCTCAGTGGGTTAAGTTTCCAGCGTTGCTGTGAGCTACAGTGTAGGTCGCAGACTCGGCTTGGATCCGCGTGGCTGTGGCTGTGGCTGTGGCGGAGGCCAGCAGCTGTAGCTCCAATTAGACCCCTAGCCTGGGAACCTCCGTATGGCCCTAAAAAGATAAAAGACCAAAAAAATATATATATACATATATATATATGTACACACACATATATGTATATATATGTGTATAGATATATATGCCACTTACTATTAAATAACTTTCTCACAAACTTTGACATTGCCTTGAACTTCACTTTCATGTGTGGTCTTTCCAGAGCCAACCCTTTTGCATTTGTACCTGCTATTGCTGGATTCCATGATATCTTTCCACATCCTCCCAAAAGAACCATGTGGAATACCTTAAATGTTACAGTGGGTTTATTTTGAAGGTAATGGATATGTGGTAAAGGTTTCACCAGCATATACATATCAAAACCTATCAAACTATACACTTGAAATATGTGCAATTTATTGCATGCCAATTACACCTCAGAAAAAGCTGCTTAACAATAAAAATGTGGAGTTCTCCTTGTGGCTCAGCGGTTACAAACCTGACTAGTATCCATGAGGATGTGGGATTGATCCCTGGCCTCACTCAGTAGGTGAAGGATCTGGCGTCGCCATGAGCTGCAGGGTAGGTCCCAGACGCAGCTCAGATCCCTTGTTCCTGTGGCATAGGCCGGCAGCTGCAGCTCCGTTTTGACCCCTAGCCTGAGAACTTCCATGAGCCGCACATGAGGCCATAAAAAAGCAAAAATGAAATGAAATGATGGAGTTCCCGTCGTGGTGCAGCAGAAACGAATCCGACTAGGAACGATGAGGTTGCGGGTTCAATCCCTGGCCTTGCTCAGTGGGTTAAGGATCTGGCAATGCCGTGAGCTGTGGTGCAGGTTACAGATGTGGCTTGGATCTGACGTTGCTGTGGCTGTGGCATAGGCCGGCAGCTACAGCTCTGATTGGACCCCTAGCCTGGGAACCTCCATATGCCGCGAGTGCAGCCCTAAAAAGACAAAATACAAAAAAGAAATGAAATGAAATGGATAAAATGAAATACAATACAATACAAAACAATACAGGTGAGTTTAAATTTTCTATGGAGGTTTTCACGCCTTGCCTAGAAATAACTGGATACCTACAATGGGATAAGTGCCCGATGCCCTTCATTTGCTTTCCAAATTCCCTATCGTCTTCCATCCTGTCTCCACCTTGGGAAGATGGCCTACAGACACCAAATCAAAGGGCTCCCATGTCTTCTGGCTCCAATTGGGTTCAGCCAATCAGGAGCCTGAACAGGGGATTGGAGGGAGGGAAGAGGTGAGTGGCCCTGGGCTGCCAGGCTCTCTCTACCCCACAGGGCATCCTGAAGGTGGCTTTCTCTGCAATACCCTCTGTTTCTAGGTTCCGGTCACTGCCCTTTCCTTCCCTCCCTTCTGGTTCATGGGTGGTAATAACTCCAGTGGGTTATACACTACCCCTTGCATTTTCCCCACACACCCACATCTTTTTAAATAGTCCCTTTGGGAATAAATTCTCCCTAAATTATCCTAATTTGAATGTGCCATTTTCTCCAGCTGGGGTCCTGAATAATAACAAGGATGTCACAATATCCAGTCTGGGAAAAGGGAATATTGCTCTCTCAACACTCGCACGCACGTGCGCATACACACACACACACACATACACACACATCCCTCAAATAGAAGGATTCTGTCCTTGGTTAATATTAAAAGCTTACTCAATAGAAAATTGATCCTGGGTTCAAAAACCTCATAAAATACACTAACTGACAGTAGCCCAGGATAAGGAAAGATAATATTTTACGGCACTCAAAAGACCTGGTGGAGACAAGCACTATGTGCAAATTTCTTAAAATGGAAAGCTCACCCATCACATGCAGAGGATGAACTCCGAACACTCTAAAGCGCTGCCAAATGATGCTGTGTGATTCGCTTTGCCAAGGCCCTGGGCACCATGCCACGTGGTCAGCTGAAGCCTGCCTGTTATCTCCAATCACATGGAGAGGCGAACGTGCTTTTCAGTTCCTGAGAATTTATTTGACAGAGCGTTTTTATGGCATAACTCATGGAGCGGAAGCCAAAGTCCTGGGTGATGGCCAAAAACTTGTTTTGGGTCTGTCCAAACACTATTTGAAGTAAGGAAGCCATAGTGTGTAGAGAAGCAGTAAACAAGAGAACGCTGAGCTGGTTCCAACCCAGGCCTTGAGATGAGCACAGAACCGCAGAGCCACACCATGCTTCATGGGGCAGGATGATTACAAGACACCAGGAAAAATCAAAAGAAGAAAAGAAGCATCCCCTGTCTTGGCTATTGTATAGAGTGCTGCAATGAACACTGGAGTCCATGTATCTTTGCGAGTCATGGTTTTTTCTGGATAGATGCCCAGGAGTGGGATTGCTGGATCAAATGGTAATTCCATTTTTAGTTAAATGTCCATCAACAGAGGAGTGGATAAAGAAGATGTGGTACATATACACAATGGAATATTACTGAGCCATTAAAAGGAAAGAATAACGGCATTTGCAGCAACATGGATGGACCTAGAAATTATCATGCTAAGTGAAGTCAGTCAGTGAGACACCAACATCATATGCTATCACTTACACGTGGAATCTAAAAAAAGGACACAATGAACTTCTTTGCAGAACAGATACTGACTCACAGACTTTGAAAAACTTATGGTTTCCAAATGAGACAGGTTGGGGGGCAGGGGGATGCGCTGGGGGTTTGGGATGGAAATGCTATAAAACTGGGTTGTGACGACCATTGCACAACTATAAATGTAATAAAATTCACTGAGTCATTAAAAAAATAAGCATTCCCTTGGCAACAAAACAGCATCTAAAACAATGCCCTTCTAACTCCCACCTTCAATGTTGGGAGAGTAGGTGTGAATGAAGAGGGCCCTATAAATAATATAGGAAAGTCCAAAGGGGTTACTCTCTCTTCCATATGTAGCTGTCTCTTCTTCATTAAACCAAATCCTCCAAAAACAGCTTCTCCCAAGATTTTACTTGACTGTCAAGAGCTGCCCCCACACAGGCAGAAGGGTCTGAAAATTCAGTAAAAGACCCAGCTTGTCTCTGGGTTCTTCTCACGACATAACTGATGACAAGTCCCTACTTACATGTTTTGTTGCATGTAAAAATGTATAAGATCCTGTGAGTTATTCTGTGCCCTGTAGATATAGAATATACTATCAAGGTAGTATCATGAGATTAAAAACAAAACAACAACAACAACAAAAAAACACTTTCCCAGAGGGTGACCGGAAGAGGACAGATCCCACATCAGAACCTATTACAGGAGTTCCCATTGTGGCTCAGTGGAAACGAATCTGACTAGGAACCATGAGGTTGTGGGTTCGATCCCTGGCCTCGCTCAGTGGGTTAAGGATCCAGCGTTGCCATGAGCTGTGGTGTAGGTTGCAGACGCGGCTCAGATCCTGCGTTGCTGTAGCTGTGGTGTAGGCGGGCGGCTGTAGCTCCGATTAGACCCCTAGCCTGGGAACCTCCACGTGCCACGGGTGCGGCCCTAAAATGACAAAAGACAAAAAAAACCTCTTACAATCTCCTATTAGGAGGACCAGGCAGCCCTATTTCTTAATGCTCTCTCTGGATGCTCAGAGCACTGCATATCAGCTACATCTATAATAAACTCGCCCAGGAGTCAGGTGACCCACTGCTACATACATGGCAACAGACGCTGTTTCTCTCCAAACCTCAGTAGTGTTGAGACAATATCCAGGTGAACAGAGGAAGATTCTGTCCTGCAGGTCTCACCATGGCAAGATGAACTCATTGCAATCGCATATTTGTACCACCCCTCCTGCTACCGTGCTTGAAAATTCAGAAAAATGGGCAGCTCTCCTTCACGTTACAGACCAGAGTGCCTAGAGTGAAGCTCTGGAACCAGAGCACAATCACAGAACGTGCTGGTGGCCAGCCACGAGTTCAGAACTGCCGGCCTGGGCCTGGGGCCAGAACACTACAGGTTTTAGACACGGTCAAGTACCACTCACGCCACCTTGGGGTTTATTGCTGGAGATGCCCCAGAGAACAAATGGATAGTGGAGAATCTGCTGCCTCCCCCCTAAGCCTTCTAAAAAGCGGTCAGCTGCCCGCGATGCTGAAGCCAAGAACTACAGAACACACATTATGTGTGTTAGGGGCCTGGCTTTGCCATCTGGCCTGGTCCTACAGAGCTCAGGCTGCAGAACTGGCCGGTGTCACTGACGGTTTTAAGGGTCCATTTATTTTGGTGTTGATGAGCAGTGAACATAAATCTCTGACTAAACCACAAAGGGATGTTGTTTGTAAAAGGAATAAACAAGGCAAAAACTGTTTCAGTGACTTCCGCTGTTTAAACTGTAAATCCATCTGAAAGCCCAAGATGAAAAGGAAGGAAAAGATGGAGGAAAAAGAATTATCAGCAAAGTGATAGGACTAAGGCAACAAAACGCAGTTACCAGACAGTAACAGCTTATGCTAAAGTGATTCTTAAAATAACAAACCTCAAACATCAATCAAGCAATCAACCCAAAAAATCCCGTAGTCAATGGGTCACATTCCACTTAACTCCAAACTTATGAACTTATCTCTTTTCCAATTACTTGGGAAATAAAAAGGTAAAAAAAAAAAAAAAAGAATTAAATATATATAAACACACACACACATACACACACACATATAGCCTCAACACTTGCAGAATAAGGTCTTTGCTGCACCTTCCCTTTTGGAAAAACAATTCTGGGCTCTGACTAGGCTTAAGAAGGGCACCTGGTTTCAGCAAAAACAAAAGCCCATCAGAGCATGTTATCCCCAGGGTTCCTGTGCTGGAGCCCTGCCTGATGTGTCTTAGCAGGTGCTATCTTGCTGGTCAGTGCGGAGCCGATGTACCCTTTACTCACCCCTTAAGTGAGCACAGGAACAAAGACTAGCAACTGCTCTCTGTCGGACTGCAAGGTCCCTTCAAGGAGATAGAACTCAAAGCCTGTGGCCAAGACAAGAATTACCAGACCCTTATCACCCCCTCCCATGTCTTACTGTGATACCCCTCCCCAACCTTGAGCAACCTGTCCTACTCCTTCCCACCCCTACTAAGAAAGGTGTATGGCCCACTCCTCACCACGCCCCCAGCCAGCCAGAAAGTGTGTCCTAAAACCCCTCTTTTCCCCAGCCAATCAGCAGGTATTTCCTGAGACCTCTCCTCTCCCTGGGCTATAAAAACAGACCCGGGCGGGAAGCACACAGGGCGAGGAGAAAGAGAGCAGCAGGGAGGTCAGTGCGAGCCCAGACAGAACTGCTTCCTCTTTCCAGGCCACAGTGTGCACCTGCAGTCATGTCACTCCCTTGCTCACATCCTTGAAACAAAAGTCACAAATTACCCACGATGCTGCCGCACCGCCTCCTTCCTAGATTTCCTGGCCAAGGTTCTGCTTCAGGGGTGAGTGAAAAGCCATGAAAGTGTCTTGTCCGTTTATCAATGTGATTAAGAGCCATGTGGTGTGGGTCCCTTAAGAATGAAACCTTGGCGTCATCTTTCATCTATTCTCTGCCAAGGTTTATGAAGTTCTGGTGGACTGGCCCCCTCAGTTCCCGTAGAAAGAATGCTCCCAGGTGAGGACCAAAGGAAATTTACTCTATTTTTTTTTTTCCCCTGGAAAGAAGTGTTTTCAAGAAGGCCTACCGGTTTTGTTACCCTTTCATCTTTTTAACTTCTTAAAAAGGAAGTGGGGGTACTAGAAATGACCCATCAACCCCTGCAGTTGAGACAGTGAGCGCTTTCGGAAATGCACAGGTATAAAAGTACGTAGCACTGTTCATTCATTCAGTTGCTCAACACTGGGTGTTTCTCTGGGCCGGAGTCAAGCAAGGCAGTCTGGTAGAGAAGTTCGACCTAAGAACAGACAATTACACTTAAAATGTGAACTAGGAGTGCAAAGATGTAACGAACATTTTGTCCTGAATAAAGTCCATTTGGAAGAACATGAAAATTCAGTATTTTCAAGTCTTCTGTTCAAACTAAAAGTGGTATACAAATGCTATGAGAAAAGCTGAAGGATTTTTATTTATTTTTCCACTTTTATAAATATTTTTAGGAGTTCCCGTCATGGCTCAGGGTTAACGACCCAACTAGTATCCATGAGGACGCGGGTTTGATCCCTGACCTTGCTCAGTGGGTTAAGAATCCAGTGTTGCGTGAGCTGTGGTGTAGGTCACAGACGCGGCTATGATCTGGCGTTGCTGTGGCTGTGGTGTAGGCCGGCAGCTACAGCTCCAATTCACCCCCTAGCCTAGGAACTTCCATATGCCGCAGGTGCAGCCCTAAAAAGCAAAAACTAAATAAATAAAAAACATTTTTATTACATGTATTTTTTAATTGAAATTTTGTCTTTTTTTTTTTAGGGCCTCCCTGCGGCATATGGAAGTTTCCAGGCCAGGGGTCGAATTGGAGCTGTAGCCATTCACCTACGCCACAGCCACAGCAATGCCAGATCTAAGCCAAGTCTGCAACCTACACCACAGCATAGCGCAATGCTGGATCCTTAACCCACTAAGTGAAGCCAGGGATCGAACCTATGTCCTCATGGATACTAGTCAGATTGTTTCCACTGAGCCACACAGGAACACCTGAAATATTTTTAATAAATAACACTGTATAAACTTAAGGTATGTTAATTTGATACCTTTATGCATTGTGATATGATTGCCACTATAGGGATAATTAGCACCTCTGTCATATTATGTATTTATCCTTTCTTTTCACTGGTGCGAATCATTAAGTTCCAGTCCCCCAGTAAATTTGATGGCTATAATACAATACTATTATCTATATTCACTATACTGTACATTAGATCTTTAGGTCTTATTTACTAATTACTACAAGTTTGTACTCTTAAACACAAATTGTCCTAAACCCCACTGACAAAGTATTTTTATTTTTTTGCCTTTTTTAGGGCTGCACCCTTGGCATATGGAGGTTCCCAGGCTAGGGGTCCAATCAGAGCTACAGCTGCTGGCCTGCACCACGGCCACAGCAACGCCAGATCCAAGCGGCATCTGCAACCTACACCACAGCTCACGGCAACACCGGATCCTTAACCCACTGAGCGAGGCCACGGATGGAACCCGCAGCCTCATGGTTCCTAGTCAGATTCGTTTCCGCTGAGCCACTACAGGAACTCTGACAAAAGATTTTTAAATTAATATTTTTATTCTTGAGATTTTAAACAAGGGGAAGGTGAATATAAAATCAATTCCATTATATGTATAACATGCCAAGGATACCAAGAAATTAATAAAGAGGGGCTTCCTATGGGAGGGAGGGCTTGAGGAAAGGATTTTATATTTTGATATGTATCCCTCTTACAATCCTTTATGTTTGAAACTTTTGAATGTATTTCCTAAAGACAATTTTTAAAATAAGCTTATCTTTAAAAAGGAGGGGGGTTAGGGGGAATATATAAAATTTAATTCTAACTGGAATCACAGGAATACAAAGAATGGCACAGGGCCCTTTATTGTGATTCCTCTGTGAGAACACAGTAGCCTTCAATACCACATTGCTATGAAAATAGAAACAAATAAAGTTCAATATTTTATCCTGAGCAGGCAGCATTAGGTGCAGGGAGAGCTGCCTCCTTCTCTGAGCTCTCAGCATGTTTTTAACATCCTCCTCCTCTTAGCTCCAGCAGCAAAAGCCTTCTCGCCATCCTCAGAACAAGCCCTTTGCAGCCTCAGGGCCCTTACGTCCATTGTCCCTCCCAATGGGTTACACTCTTTTCACGGATAGGGTTGCATGGCTGACTCTTCATTCAGGCCTCTGCCCATTTCACCACCTTGGAGATACCTTCCTGAGCCACTATGATTTTACCTGCTTTATTTTCTTCCCACGTGTATTGCCTTGCCAAATACGTACTCATTTCTTTACGTGTTTATTTCACCCGTTTCTCAGCCGCTCCTTTCCCTCACCTCACCCTCATCAGACTTTAAGCACCAGAGTATATGCCAGGCATAAACAGTTGCTCAATAAATATTTGTTGAGTGAAAGTATGAATGAATGCATTATACTCAGTCAATGGTAACAGACTGAAAGCTCTCCCTTTAAAATCAGGAATAGGAAAGGATGTCTACTCTCGCCCTTCTATTCAACATTGAACTAGAGTTTCTAGTCGGGGCAATTAGGCAAGGAAATGAAATAGAAGGCATCCAGATTAGAAAGAAAGAAATAAAACTAATTCTATTTGCAAATGATGGGATCTCGTATGCCGAAAACATAAAGATCACACACACACACGCACGCACGCACGCACACACACGCACTATTAAAACTGGTAAGTTGGGCAAGGTTGCAGGATACAGACTAATATGTAAATGTCAGTTGCACTTCTGTGATGAAAAATATAACCAGCAATGAATAATCAAAAGTTAAATTAAAAAAACAATTCCAAAACTTTTTTGTTGCTCTTTTCTAGAGTATATACTTCAGAGTAGAATGTTAGATCATATGACAGCTCTGTGTTTAACTTTCTGAGGAGCTGCCAAACTGTTTCCAGAGTATCTGTACTATTTTACACTCCCACCAACTACTGAATGTGGGTTTTAATTTCCCCACATCCTTGCCAGCACTTTATATATTCTTCATACTAAACCTTTTTCAGATATATGATTTGCAAATATTTTTATCCTCATGTTTATCCCTATGCCAGTACCAAACTGTCTTGATAACTGTAGCTTTGTACTAGGTTTCAGAATCAAAAACTCTGAAACCTCCAATTTTGTTATTTTTCCAGATTTTTTTGGCTATTCTGAGCCCCTTGTCCTTCCATAAGAATTTTAGGATCTACTTGTCCATTTCTGTAGACAAAGCTTCTGAATTTGGAAAGGGGTTCCAATTACGTAAAAATCCTTTTGGGGAGTATTACCACCCTAACAATGTAGTCTTCCAATTAATGAATATGCAAAGCTTTTCCGTTTATTTAGGTCTTCTGTAATTTCCTAAACAATTTTGCAGTTTTCCATGAACAAGTCTTGCACTTCTTTGGTTACATTTATTTCTAAGGTTTTACTCTTTTGGGGATACTATTGTAAATAGAATTGTTTTCTATGAAAAGCAATGAGGATGCTCTTTATGTAACAAATGTTAAGCTTGAAAAAAAATGAGGTAAAAAAACAGTGTGAAGCGTATGCTACCATCCTGATCATTTCAGAATGTGCAGAAATATGGAATCACTATGCTATATCACACGAGCTAACATAGTACTGTAGGTTACTTACACTTAAAAAAACCAGATTCACATAAAAAGAGACCAGACTTGTGATTAGCAGAGGCAGAGGATGGGGAGGGGAAACTGGATGAAAGCAGTCAAAAGGTACCCAATTCTAGTTATACGATAAATAAGTCCTAGGGATGTAATGTACAACATGAGAAATGTAATTAACACTGCTGTGGGTTATACATCTGAAAATTGTTAAGAGAGTAAATACTAAAAGTTCTCATCACCACAAAAAAAGGTTTTTTCTTTTCTTTTGCATCTTTATGAGATGATGGATATTCACTAAACTTACTGTGGCAATCATTTCATGATGCACATTCGTCAAGTCATTATGCTTATACATAATGTATATGCTTATACATAAAGTATATACCTATGCAGTGCTGTATGTCAATTACATGTCAATAAAACTGAAAGAAAAAAGAGCCCCCCCTCAAAAAAAAGAGTATGCTACCAGTCAAATGAAAAAAAAAGGCTTTCTACATATGTATTTGCTTGTATATGCATAAAATACTTTCGGAAGTATATATACAATTCATATTGTATTGTTTGCCTCCAAAGAGAGGTAACTGGATGCCTAAGGAGCAGATTGTAAGTTTGTGTGTGTTTGTGTGTGTGTGTGTGTACGTGTGTGTGCATATAAGGAGAAATTTTCAATGTAAGCCCGTTTGTAACTTTGGAGTTTTTGAAACATGTGAGTGCATTTCCTACTCAAAATATAAACAAAATACAGATTTCCAAAAAGGTTTTTTTTTTTTTAAAGAAAGAATGAATGAGTCGTAAGGCTGTGGGAGGAACACTAGCCTGAATATAGAGACCTGAATTGCGAGTAACTACTTATCTGCTGATCAATCTCCCCCTCCCCTCCACCCAAACTCTATGCATTTTTCACCAAAACATGCACGTTTAAAAAGGTTCAAATGTGAGAATTCTGAACAATTAAATGTCTCAATGTAAAAGGCCGAATTCACGTTCCTTTTTAAGCAAGTTCCTAGCCGCTGAGCAAGCAACTCCTGCCACTTGTAAAGGGACTAGGTGTTGGAAAAGATTAATCCCTCTTTCTACCAGTAGATGGAGAAAGTGGGCATGACATTGAGAGAAACTTGATCTAGGGGACACCAGGGTCTTAGAGCCCAAGAGATTTAGACTAGAAAGAGCCTGAGAGTTCAGTCCAACTCCCATATTTTACAGATGTGAAAAACGATGTCCTTGGGGGTCAGATTCAGAAGGCTGACGTGGCGAAGACTGAAACCTGCATCTCATAATCCTTAACCTATCCTCTTCGCTAAATACTTTTATAAGCTAAAAACCTAAAAGCGTTTCTTGGGAATACAAAGTTCAATCAGTTAAAGCTTATTTATCACTTTATGCTCTTCTTTTCTAACGTAAAGCTAGGTGATTAAACCATGGTTGTAAAGTTCCAAGGTGACTATTAAAGAGGTTCTTTCAAGTACCTGATTTTGAAAGAGTCAGTAAATATTTTCATCTAAAATTGTCTAAAATTATGCGCAACACATGACTCATTGAGAAATAAAACCTCTAGGAAGTTCCTGTTGTGGTGCAGTGGAAACATATCCGACTAGTAACCATGAGGACAAGGATTCGATCCCTGGCCTTGCTCAGTGGGTTAAGGATCTGGCATTGTGGTGAGCTATGGTGTAGGTCACAAATGTGGCTCAGATCTGGCGTTGCTACAGCTGTGGCGTAGGCCAGCAGCTACAGCTCCGATTGGACCCCTAGCCTGGGAACTTTGGTATGCCATGGGTACACCCCTAAAAAGCAAAATAATAGTAATAATAATTAAACAAAAACATTTATCCATAATCTCACGTTACATTTAACACAGGCAATTCCTAATTTAAAATGTTATGGCTTGTTTTCATCAAGATGTTTAGGAATGACCTAAATGTCAAAGAAATTAAAGATTACCTAATAAATCTAAAGCAGCTCTGGCAGTGATATTTTTAAAAACTCTGAGTAGGCAAGGTGATATAATGGTTACAGAGCCACTGTCTGGTTCAAATCCTGATCCACAGCTTACCAGCCCTGTGACCTTGGGCAAGTTTCTTAACCTCTCCCAGCCTCATTTTCCTTGTTATCAAATAGGGACGATAATAATAGAAGCTATGTCATGGGGTTGATGTAAGAGTTAAATGAGTTAATACAAGTGAAATATAATAATAGAACCTACGTCATAGGGTTGCTGTAAGAGTTAAATGAGTTAATACAAGTGAAATGTAATAATAGAACCTATGTCATGGGGTTGCTGTAAGAGTTAAATGAGTTAACACAAGTGAAATGTAATAATAGAACCTATGTCATAGGGTTGCTATAAGAGTTAAATGAGTTAATACAAGTAAAATGCTTAGAATGGCATCAGAATACAGTAGCTGAGCCGGTGTGGCTCCTTGGTGCTCCTTTAAAATACTGACTCCTTTAAAAAGAGGATGCCTGCTAACCCATGGTAATTTCAAACGGAGTCTCTTAAACTCGAACAGAATAAAGCAGGGAAAAGTCCAGCAAAATGTTTGGGGAGGCTGGTTTGCAACACTGACTGGCCTCCAAACTCTTTTGGAGTAAGCAGCCTCTACCTGTCCATCACTTCTTTTTTTTTTTTTTTTGTCTTTTGTCATTTTAGGTCTGCACTCACAGCATATGGAAGTTCCCAGGCTAGGGGTCAAATCAGAGCTGTAGCCGCTGGCCAATGCCACAGCCATAGCAACATGGGATCCGAGCCACGTCTGCGACCTATACCACAGCTCACGGCAACGCTGGATCCTTAACCCACTGAGCGAGGCCAGGGATTGAACCCGCAACCTCATGGTTCCTAGTCGGATTCGTTAACTGCTGCACCATGACAGGAACTCCTGTTCACCACTTCCTAACCACATGCTACTCCAACTACTCGGGTATTTTTTTCCCCCCAAGACAGAATGTTGGTGACTGATCAGGGAGGTTGTCTGGGGACAGAAGTAGTTACATGAACAAGTTTTTGAAGTGTGGTATATGCACTTCCTGTGCAAGACTGTTGGGAGAGAGGAAGTTGGAGAAAAGAATGGCTCTCCCATTCTTCTGAATATTTATTTTCTTTTTTTTTTGCTTTTTTTTTCCTTTTTAAGGCCACACTTGCGGCATATGGAAGTTCCCAGGTTAGGGGTTGAATCGGAGCTGCAGCTGCCAGACACAGCTACGGCAACCGGGGATTCCAGCTGCGTCTGTGACCTGCACCACAGCTCACAGCAATGCTGGATCTTTAACCCACTGAGCCTGAGCGAGGCCAGGGATCCAGCCCGCATCCTCACAGATATCAGCTGGGGTTCATAACGTGCTGGGCCACAACAGAACTCTTTCTTCTGCAATTTGAGTTTAGTTCTCTTACTTCTGATCAAATGCAGAACCATCTGGTCAGACCTTGTCTTCCCTCCGTTCCCCTCTTTACTCACAGGTCCTTTTACTCCTAGAAAGCATCCAGGAAAAGATTTGCATCAGAGTAGGGAGCCCTGACTTCACATAACAGCCAGTTAGAACTGTGGAAAGTACTTAGGCACCAATGCTGAACAGAACCATCCTTTAGCTTCAATGCAAACCTTGAGCTACTTCTCAGACTGCAATAAAACTATCTTTTCTGTTTCTAAAGGTCTTCAGATCACTGTGCAAGTGAACCCATCCTTCTCTTGATTTCAAGACAACATGAGGCTAGGGTTGATCTGAAAGGCTACATGAACACAGATTTGGGAGAGCAAGATTCAAGCAAATCCATGTGACTTGCACAGTAATGGCCCAAAGTATGGCTGTTGAATAAACAGTATGTGTGTGTATATATATACATATATACCACTTTCTATCTGTGTGAATCTGCCACCTAAAAATTGGCACTTGCCATCTGCCACTACAAAAGTAAGTCACTAGCTACTGCAGCAGCCACTGGCCTTCAACACACCATGAAAGGAGTTCAGGGTGGAGATCAGTAATGTGGCACTCTGTGCTCTAGGAAAAAAGGGCAGAATAGGCCTTCAGACAGATATTTTAAGTAGAAGAGTCTTTGAGCCCAATTTCTGAATCTCCCCATGCCCAGAGAAGCACTAAAATCATTAACACAGACATCTGCTACTTTTGACTCACAGCAAGTCTCTGCCAAAACATCGCCAAAAGTCTCTGCATAAGCATTTTTTTCAGTTAACAACTTTTAACAGGTCATTGAATTTCTATAGATGCACCTCCTAACGTGTAAAAGGGGATTAAAAACAACAGCTATCTCACAGGCTGTTTCAAGAATTAACTTCAAAAACAGCACAATGCAAATGTTTTTGATATTCTTAGTTACCTAACATATGCATGCGCTCTACACATACACTTCACTCTGTTAGCTACAGAGACATTTTTAAACAGAAAAAGATGCTCAGAGGCATACTGAATTCAGGTTACATCTGAAAAGAAAGTCAACAGCTCCAGGAAATCAACCTGGATAGGTTTCATCCCCGGGCTGCTGAGAACTTGGTAAAATTACTTTAATCTTTGAACGGGCAGTCCTAAGCTATGAAGCTGGGGTCGCAGGGACCCATAATCGCGCCCACTGTGGGCTCTCCTTCATTTTAACTCTCCCCCCAGATTTCCTGGCTCCCCACCTCTCGCTGCCCCGCTCCTAGACTCGCTCCTGCTCCATCCTCCCACTTCAGGATCGCTCCACAGAGTCCATTCTGACCTTTCTGCCTACCGGCTACCGGCCCAGCATCTAGCATCGCCCCCAAACCTCTTCACCCCGACCTTTAGGAAACGGAAGACAGAAAAACCACCCACATAGGTGGGGCGCCCGGAGATGAGGGGCGCCCGGGAACCGGGCATGCGCAGAGGCCGCCGCGAGCTGCGAGCCTGGGAGGAGCGAAGCCTTCGCTGCCCGAGCGAGAAGCCGCCTCTTTGGGACTCAGCTCGGGAGTTCGACCCGAACTGGCCCGTCGCCGCCTGGGTCTCGGGCCCCACTTCTAAGAGGCTCGCGGGCCGGGCAGGCCCGGAGCGGTGCGGCCGGAGGGGGCAGGGCCGCGGCCGGAGGCGGGGGCGGAGCCGGGCGCGGCGGGCCGCCGGGGGCGCTGCGTACCTGGTAGCGGCCGGTGAGCAGCTGGCTCCGCGATGGCGTGCACAGCGGCTGCGTGTAGTAGTTGTCCAGCAGCACTCCGCCGGCCGCCAGCGCGTCCAGGTGCGGCGTGCGGATCTCCGAGCCGTGGAAGCCCACGTCGTTCCAGCCCAGATCGTCCGCCAGCACGAAGACGAGGTGGGGCGGCCGGCCGGCCCCAACGCTGGAGCCGAGCAGAGGCGGCGGCAGCAGCAGCAGCAGCAGCAGCCCCAGCGGGAGGACGGCGGGGAGGAGCGGCCGCCGCTGCCCGGGGCCTCGGGGCAGGCCCTCAACGCCTCGCCGGCCCATCTTGCGCTGCCCGCGTTGCCCGCGCCTGTGGCGCCGCCGGTCTCCGGCAGCGCTTATAGAATAAGGAACTGAGCAGCCTGGGCCTGCCCCGCCCCGGCACTGAACCTCACCCGCTGCGGGCCGCGGAAAGTTGAGGCCCGGCGCGCGAGACCCTCCGCCTCTAACCCCGGTCCGGGCCGGTGTGGTGGGGGAGGAGCCAGCGAGTGGAACTCGGGCAGCCTCGCAGCTGTGCTCCAGGGTAACTCTTGATAAGAACCAAGATCTCCTCTTTCCAGCGATGCACTTTGCTTCGAAGCATGCTAAAAGAGGAGCAGATTTGTTCTTTTTAATGACTCCTCACAGTTTACACAGCATTTTTCACAGCCCTTAATCTCTTAAAATCTCACAACGACCCTGGCAGCTAGGAATCATAATTTTGCCCCTCCACCCCCAGGGTAAACAAGCTTGGAGTTGGTTAAGCCTCACCCAGACCCAATTCTGACTCTGTATCTTGAGCTATAATGCTTTAAGGGTCGTGAAAGAATCGTTTCTAGCAGAATTATTTGTAGCAAAAAGAACCCAGCCTCGTGCATGTGGGAGGACAATAAAGAGGCACAGATCAGGATGGCGTTTCAGATTCCTTTAAGAATAGCATAAGCCTGTGAAGCCACTTTCTCCCCGCTTAGCAAAAAGGGGTCAAGTACAGACTCAGACTGCACGGTGCCCTTTTGAAGGTGCAGCTTTAGTTAGGCGGCCCTGGGAGTGCTGTGTGGCCAGTGAGTGAGTAGCTCATTAGCTTGTCCAGATTCGAGCCCTTTCAGAGTTTGGCTCCCCCACAATCAAGCGGTGAACCAAAGAAGTAGATGCATTTGCCTGAAACAGTCCGTGGATGGAAGGAAAAATTCCTTTAGCCACATGCTCATTGAATTGGGAAGTTAGCCTGATGACCAGAGTATTCCCATTGCCAGCCAAGACTCTGCCTACTCTGTCTGGAGCTAGACAATAACTGTTACCAGTTGTAGGGGAAGAAATTGTGCACTGCTTCCTTTCAGGTTATCTGCTTCTGATTCCATGGGACTCATTTTACAAATTTATAGGTTGTAGATAAATGAGAGCAATGGAAACTAATTCTTGTTTATACACATGCAAATTAATTCTATCCAGTGGAGTGACACCCTCACCACTACCTCGGAAAAAAGTTTTGTCTTCACTTAACACATTTATTTAATACTCCTGATCTGTTTCTTGGTATGTCCTTTGAACTGGTGTTAACACTCTACCTTTTTCTTCATTAATGAGTTAAATAAAATCTCTAACATATTCATTTTATATGTGTATAAGGGTCATGATTTTCTCCTTTTTTGAAAATGATTCTCTAACATGGAATGTTTCCTTCTTTACATACGTAGAATTTTTTTTTTCTCTGCATGAAGTAAATTAATTTCTGTTACAGCCACTTTTCATCTGCGGTGGAATTGATGAAATTTAGCAGGAAAAAAATGGCATTAAGTAAAAAAAAATTATTTATTTATTTATGTCTTTTTAGGGCTGTACAGGCAGCATATGGAGGTTCCCAGGCCAGGGGTTGAACTGGAGCTGTAGCTGCAGGCCTAAGCCACAGCCACAGCCACAGCAACACTAAATCTGAGCTGAGTCAGGGACCACCTACACCCCAACTCACAGCAACCCTAGATCCTTAGCCCACTGAGCAAGGCCAGGGATCAAACCCGTGTCCTCATGGATACTAGTTGGGTTGGTTAACCGCTGAGCCACCAAGGGAACTCCAAAAAGAGAATTTTGAAGAGCTATTTGACTCTCATTAGGTTAAAACTTGAAAATTTCCTTTGAAAGACGTGTAAGAGATCTTTAAGGACAAAATTTTCCACAGTGGCCCTTGCCTGTCCCTCTTCCCATAACTGTTCCTCACCACCCTTCTGGATAGAAGGGTGAACCATGCCTGAACCATGGCTGGTAATCTGTAGGAACAATTTCTCCTTTGACCAACTGCTCCAGAAACTACTGAACTTGCACTGAGCCTTCCCATGTCCTGAATTGTCAAAAGCTTATGCTAAAAATGCTTTGGAAATGTGCAAATGAGTTAATTGAAAAGAGTTAATTCTGTTTTTCATTTGTGTATTGAACATCTTTGACGTGCAGTAGAGGCTAGTTATTGTCAAAACTCTCCATTAGAATTTGCTGTTTCCTAATGATTAGGCTCAGGTTATGGGTTTGTGCAGAAATACTGCAAATATAACGTATTCTTCTTGATGCTTCATATTGAGTCAGATGTTGTTGATTCACTTGATTACTTGATAACTTAAGGTGGCCATTTCCCCACCATAAAGTTATTATTTTCTCCCTTGTAACTAATAATTATTTTATAGGGAGATACTTTGAGACTATGCATATATTCTGTTATTCCCAAAACTTTTGCTTATTAGTTTTAGCATTCCCTGAGGCTTATTGCTTCATCATTATTAGGATGGTTCCCAAATGGTGATTTTCTAATTCTGTCACTCTTTAAATGGATTTATTTGTTGTCTTTCTATTACTGTAAGGAAGAACTTTGCCTTCTGCCCCATTTACTTATTTATATCACTGTGATTCTTAGTTTAATCAGTATAATACTTTAATTATGTCAGTGCTCAAATTTTCTCTGATTTGGCCAGTGGGAGCCCCTTCGATCTGACTCTTATGTCCTTGTGGCATGTCCTCTTTAATAGTTGTGCACTCCCTTACTTTACGGTACAATAAGCTATTCTATATTCATCTTGGACTTTTCCTTCCCCAACCCTGGAATCAGCCATTTCTCCAAGGAACCCTTGATGCCTTTTAGCGGAGGATGGCATCTAGAAACCAAGATTTGTGCTACAGGCTACTTCTGCTACTGGGCTGTCATTGCTTGTAGGATCTCTCACCAAAGATGGAAACTAGATGTATGTATACACATATACACATATATTAAGTATTTACATATACACACCCATGTTTATATTATTTATATAATTATAGATATAAAACCATGAGTTCCTAGTGAATACTTCCAATTCTGTTTTCCCCTTTTCCATAGTTGTATGGGTTGTACAAATTTTCATTATCAGCAGCCATTGAAAAGTACTACACTTTTTTTTTTTTTGTCTCTTGTCTTTTTAAGGCCACACTCGAGGCATGTGGAGTTCCCAGGCCAGGGGTCGAATCGGAGCTACAGCCAGCGGCCTACAGCAATGCAGGATCCGAGCTGCATCTGAGACCTACACCACAGCTCACGGCAATGCCGGATCCTTAACCCACTGAGCAAGGCCAGGGATCGAACCCACAACCCCATGGTTCCTAGTCAGATTCGTTTCCACTGCGCCATAACAGGAACTCCGGAAAGTACTATACTTTTTAATTTTTGCCAATCTGATGAGAGAAATGGTATTTCAGTATAGTATTTTTGTATTTCTCTTGTAAGTTTAAACATCTTTTCATATGTTGAAGGGACATTTTTACAACATTTTTGTGAACTGTGTCATTTTCAATTGGGTTTTTGGTCTTTTCCCCCTCAATTTAAGAGCTCTTTATATGTTATTTTAATATTTACACTGCACCTGCAGAATATGGAAGTTCCCAGGCTTGGAGTGGAATCAGAGCTGTAGCTGAGGCCTATGCCGCAGTCACAGCAATACTGAACCCAAGTCACATCTTTGGCCTATGCCAGCAGCTTGTGGCGACGCCAGATCCTTAACCCCCTGAGCAATGCCACGGATCGACTCTGCATTCTCACAGAGACTACACTGGGTTCTTAACCCACTGAGCTACAATGGGAACTCCAAGAGTTCTTTATATACTAGATATATTACCTCTTTGTGATTAACATCACAAATATTTTCTCCCAGTTTGTCAGTTGTCAAATATTTTGTTATAGTATTTTTCTGACATGTCAAAGTTATTTTTGATGCAGGCAAGTTTATCAATACTCTCTTTTGTACTGCACCTGGATGTGAGTCATAGACTTTCCTTACACTAATGTGAAAGTAAAATTCACCCACATTTTTTTTTTTTCTAGTACTTACATGGCTTCAGGTTCTACATTTAGATACCTGATCCACTGGCATTTATTTCTGTATATGCTGTGAAATAGGGATCTAATTTTACCTTTTTCTAAATGATTACTCAGTTATTCCACCACTACTCATAAAAAGAATAAATCCAGGGAATTCCCTTCGTGGCTCAGTGGTTAACGAATCCGACTAGGAACCATGAGGTTGTGGGTTCAATCCCTGGCCTTGTTCAGTGGGTTAAGGATCCAGCGTTGCCGTGAGCTGTGGTGTAGGTCACAGACGCAGCTCGGATCCCGCGTTGCTGTGGCTGTGGCATAGGCTGGTGGCTGCAGCTCTGATTAGACCCCTAGCCTGGGAACCTCCATATGCCGGGTGTGACCCTAGAAAAGCCAAAAAAAAAAAAAAAAGAAAGAGAGAGAGAGAGAATAAGTCCATCATTGCCCTAGTGATATGAGATACCACCTTTATCATATGTGCAATTTCCATATATATTTAAATCTATTTCTGGGTTTTCTATTCTATTCCACTGGCCTACCTGTTGACTCATGCACTCAGGACCACACTATTTCAGTGTTAGAGGCTTTACAATATGTTTTAACGTGTCATAGAGACAATGACTCCTTAGAATTTTTAATGTTTAGTATTTTCCTGACTGTTCCTGAATTTTTATATAAACGTTAATATCAGTGTATCCAAATCACAACTACTGAAATTGAAACTTAAACTAAAATTTAAAAACTTCCAACAAACAAAAGTCCAGGACCAGATGGCTTCTCGGGCAAATTCTATCAAACATTTAGAGAAGAACTAACACCTATCCTTCTGAAACTATTCCAAAAAATTGCAGAGGAAGGAACATGCCCAAACTCATTCTATGAGGCAACAATCATCCTGATACCAGACAAAGATACCATAAAAAAAGAAAATTGCAGGCCAATTTCACTGATGAACATAGATGCAAGAATCCTCAACAAAATACTAGCAAACCAAATCCAACAATACATTAAAAGGACTGTACACCATAATCAAGTGGGATTTATCCCAGGGATGCAAGGATTCCTCAATATCTGCAAATCAATCAGTGTGGTACACCACATTAACACACTGAATAATAAAAACCTTATGATCGATGCAGAAAAAAGCCTTTGACAAAATCCAACACCCATTTCTGATTAAAACCCTTCAGAAAGTAGGCATAGAGGGAACCTACCTCAACATAATCAAGACCATCTATGACAAACCCAGAGCTCACATCATTCTCAATGATGAAAAGCTGAAAGAATTCCCACTGAGATCAGGAACAAGACAAGGACGTCCACTCTCACCACTACAATTCAACATAGTTTTGGAACTCCTAGCCACAGCAATCAGAGAAGTAAAAGAAATAAAAAGAATCCAAATTGGAAAGGAAGAAGTAAAACTATCACTATTTGCAGATGACATGATTCTAAACCTAGAGAATTTTTTTTTGTCTTTTTTTGCCTTATCTAGGGCCGCACCCGCAGCATATGCAGGTTCCCAGGCTAGGGGTCTAACAGGAGCTGTAGCTGCCGGCCTTCGCCACAGCCACAGCAACATGGGATCCGAGCCACGTCTGCAACTGACACCACAGCTCACGGCAACGCCGGATCCTTAACCCACTGAGCAAGGCCAGGGATCGAACCCGCAAGCTCACAGTTCTTAGTTTGATTCATTAACCACTGAGCCACGACGGGAACTCCATATACCTAGAGAATCTTAAAGCCTCTACCAGAAAACTGTTAGAGCTCATCAATGAACTTGGCAAAGTCACAGGATACAAAATTAAGACACAGAAATCGACTGCATTTCTATATACTAACAACGAAAGATCGGAAAGAGAAATTAGGGAAGCAATCCTATTTACTATCACATCAAAAAGAATCAAATACTTAGGAATAAACCTACCTAAAGATACAAAAGCCCTGTACTCTGAAAACTGTAAGACGCTGATGAAAGAAATCAAAGATTACACAAACAGATGGAAAGACACACCATGCTCCTGGATTGGAAGAGTCACTATTATTATAATAGCCATATTACCCAAGGCAATCTACAAATTGAATGCAATCCCTATCAAATTACCAAGAATATTTTTCACAGAACTAGAGCATAGGGTTGGGGTCAGGAGGGAACTGTAGCAGTCCAGAGGTACCCTTGGGAAGCGTTGTGGAAGGACAAAGCCTCGGTAAGTGGACCCCAGGAAGTAACCTCACTTCCCTGGCAATAGAGCCCCCAACAGAACTTGGAACCTGGGTAGCCAGGCACCACTTCTCCAGGAGAGGACAGAGGAAGGATGGACTTGATCTGCTGTGTCCCATTCTCCCAAGGCTGAGGGTGCAGCCGAGATGATATCTGTGAAACCAGCAGAAAATGGATCAGAACTCAGGGCAGACGCCTATGGGCCTTTGCCCGCAGGCACCCAGAGATAACACTGGGAGAGGGAGCTCCAGCCCAGCTCAGGGACCTCTGGGATCCCACACAGTAGCCCCGTGTCCCCTCCCTGGATGACTGTGTGCAGAGGGGAGTTGTGAGGCGGGGGGCTGCCTCAAGCAAGAGCAGGCTGATGTGGGGTTGGATGCCTGCTGGGCCGGACGTGTCCACACCCCAGGATAAAGCTGGTTGGGGAGAAGGGAGTGTGTTGAGAGTCAAGGCTTAGCCAGGTGCACGAGCTGCACCCCAGCCCTCCAGGGGGGGTCTCATTCCTCCAGGGGTGGGAGGTATCTGAGCAGACAAGGCCTCACCTGATCTGGGAGCAGAAGGTCAAGGGGGCAGAAGAGGCAGCGAGAAGATGATGGCCCCGCAGGGCTCTGACACCTCGGGGCCAGGCCCCCTGCTGCTCGCTATCATTGCAGAGCCTCCGGCCTGAGACCCACCAGGAGCTGGGTGTGGAAGGCAGAAGGCCTCCAGATGAAACCCTAAACAGGCTGCTCCCCCGGGGTCCTCTGCCGGGCCCACGGGAAGCTCAGTACATTCGACTCTGCATGGAGGACACAGTCCAACCTGTGCCTGAGTCCACTGGACGGCCTGGCCCCCCGCTGAGGCCCAGCCTGAAGATCCAGCAGGAGATCTGGAGCCAGAGGCCAAGACACAACCTGGGCAGGGAAAACCTGGAGCTGCTTCTGCAGGAGGCCCAGGTCCACATGAGGACTCACCACTCAGGGAGGGACAATTTGCAACTGCTCCTGCAGGAGGCCCAGGCCTACAAGAGGACTCCAGGGAGAAGGTGCAGCTGCTCTAGCAGCAGCCTGACACTGATGTGCGTTTACCTCTGCTGGAGGGAAACATTGCACCGGCTCCTGCAGGAGACAAAGGGCCAGAGGAGAATTCAGCAGCCCTGCAGGGAGAGCCTGCACTGACTGTTCCAGCCCCTCTTACACTAAGTCCTACGCTGGCTCTAACAAGAGCTCCGGGCCAATTTCCAAAACCACCTTCCCCAACAGCTCCCCAAAAACCCCAACCACCCGCTCCCCCTCCCGAAATTTACTCTCCTCCCCCTCTCGTGATTTGTCTTTGGATGTTTGCTCATTTCCTGATTCTCTTCGGTATTATTTATGGTATAATATACCTTATGCTTTAAGAATAGAATTAGAAAGTTGGAAAAAAAATAATATCAACATGTCCAGTTCCATAAAAATTACTGTTATTTTTACTGGAATGGCATTACATTTATAAATTAATTTAGTGTCAGCTGAAAACTTTATGATATGAGGTTGCCTATCTAAAAAG
This sequence comes from Catagonus wagneri, assembly GCA_004024745.2. NCBI lineage: Eukaryota > Metazoa > Chordata > Mammalia > Artiodactyla > Tayassuidae > Catagonus > Catagonus wagneri. The sequence goes on from PVHT020004020.1 coordinate 3,411,109, forward strand.
AAAGGTTATCGTCCATTTAATTAAGGTTTGCTTTTGTGTCTTTTACAAGGGTTTTTAATTTTTCCTATCAGTTTTACACTTTTCTTGTTAACTTTATTCCTAAGTATTTTATCTTCTCTGTTGTTACTGAAATGGGACTTTTTTTTACCTTTTTCTCTATCTTTTAACTGGTTATTATTTGTGGACATAAAACCTGCTGATTTCTGTATGATAATTTATATTTTGCCAATTATTATTTCACTGTTTGAGTTAATCAATGATTTTTTTTTAGGGTAACCCCAGTACCTAATCTCATAAAATAGTATAAAATAAAATAAAAACATTCCAATTGGTCTGAGAATACAAAATCTAGAACTGAAATAAAGGCAGCTCCCAAGTCACAAATAAAAGGTAATAGTTTGGTAGGTGGGGTGCTTAGAATCTGGATATATTTTTACATAGAAAAGATATTATAATCACCTGGTTTGCATTCTAACCCATACAAAACCTATTTAACCCATGGTTAACCATCTCTTAACTCCTAAAGTCAGTAAGGAAAAGACTAACAATCCACTTTTAAATGGTCTAAATATAGGAACATAATAGTTTACAAAAAAGGAAATATACATGGTTATTAAATATATGAATACATGTTTAACCTCACTGGAAGGAGAAATACAAATTGAAACTTCAATAACATATCATTGATACTACTGATAACTTACTGCTTTGCATAACATGTAAAGAAACAAGCCTGCTCATATATTAATCACAAAAGAGGAGTCTGGCACAGCCTCTATGGGGAACAATTTTTCATATTTATCAAAATGCATATATACTTTATTTTTTAAAGTATAGTTGATTTACAATGTGTTAATTTCTGCTGTACAGAAAAGTTATTCATATATATATGTATATATACACACACTTTAAAATATTCTTTTCCATTATGGTTTATAACAGGACACTGAATACAGTTCTCACCTCCTACTTCTTCAAAACCAACTAGAAGAGAGAGTAGGAAACACTATCAGCTGTGTAAGAAAATTCTGAGATTGCATTTTTTGTGTGTGCTTAAGATCGTGCACAAAAGGGTACATAGGTCAATGAATTCTCATAAAGTGAACATAGTCAAGAAAACACCACCCTGGTCAAGAAACAGGATGTTGATATTGTACTTTGTCTCATATTTTCTTCCCTTTCCTTCACCTCACACCCAGTCTGAGCCTTAGTTTTCATACAAAATTTAATATATACAACTGAACTTCATTCACTTTTTCTCCGTTGGACATTTTACACTGTATATCAATTTCTTAAGCAGTTCAAAGCCAATTCTTTCCAGCCATCCTTAAATATCTTGAACCAATATAAGCACTTTCCAAAAAAAAAAACTGTTGAAGTTCCTGTCGTGGCTCAGCAGAAAGGAATGACTAGTGTCCATGAGGACACAGGTTTGATCCCTAGCCTCCCTCAGTGGGTTAAGGATCCGGTGTTGCCGTGAGCTGTGGTGTAGGTTGCAGACCAGCTCAGATCCCGTGTTGCTGTGGCTGTGGCTGTGGCGTAGACCATCGGCTACAGCTCTGGTTCGACCCCTAGCCTGGGAACCTCCATAAGCCACCAGTACTGTCCTAAAAAGACAAAAAATTAAAATAAAAATAAAAATAAAAAAAACTGTCTTATTGTATGACCAAAAAAATAACCTACTTTTCTTTTGCTAGATAAGAAAGTACAATTAAGATATATATGAGTCTTTTAAAAGTGAAACATATAGTTTTTTGTTTTTGTTTTTTAATGGCCACACTCATGGCATATATAAGTTGTCAGGCCACGGATCAAATCTGAGCCACAGCTGCAGCAATGCTGGATCCTTACCCCACTGTGCCACAGCGGGAACTCCTGAAACATACATAGTTTGAATTTAAAAGTTCAAAAGGCATACAGTGAAATTTGTTTCAGTCCTTCCCCAGAAATGCTACTGTCACTCTTCCAGAGATAGTCTCTGTATGTATACATACAATTTAAATATTGAAAATTTTCCTATTTGAATCTAAGTGATAGCATATTGCAATACACAATGTTTTGTAAAAATAATAATGTAAATAGCCCTTTTAAATGTGTTAGTCCATCTCACGACCGCCCTACATCCTAGTAGCCATGTTTGCACCTCTTGACTCTGGCCAGGACTGAGCAGAATGTTGGTGTTGAATGCCAGGCATTGTCTTTTGCAACTTATTTCCTATCATGATCTTTCTTTGCTTTGTTCTCTATCATATGGGGGCTTAGCCCTACAGATGACAAAACCCAGGCTCCTTTTCCTCCTTGGCTCCCTAGGTCCAGCCTATGCGAGGCACTGTTAAGGGTTTGGAAGGTGGGAGGAAGTGAGAAGCCAGGGTGTTTCTTCCCTTCTCTCTGCTTCGTGTAGCGTCTTCACCAGTGTGAAGGTTATCTCTTTGAGCTAGCAGCCCCTCCCTGCGTGGTCCTGGTATCATCTTGGTAGCTGGCATTCCTCGCTGGTTCTCCACAGTAAGTTCCCCTTTGAGCCACTTGACAGGGTCATCACACGGTGAGGCCACATGGACAGAGGAGCCCTGCCAGCCCCAGCTGTTGCCATCAACCTTAGTGAGTGCCAGACGTGTGAGTGAAGAAGCCACCCTGGGTGACCAGCCGTGGGAATCATTTTTTAATGATTCTCTGCCTCTTCTGCCTGACACAATTATTTTTTAGTAATAACCATGAGATGAGTAATAACAACCAGGAAAGAAAGAGAGTGAAAAATGTCTATTAAACTTTGTGTATATAATCATCCCAGTAAAATAAATAAGAAAAAATAGAAATCAAATGTTATTGTATAAAAAAGGGGTTAATATTTTAAAATTATTTGCGAAAAAGGAAAATATTTATACCCACATATTGGTCTATTGTAATAACTGCTATGTTGTCTGTGAATAATAGTTATCTTTTCTGTTTTCATGCCTTAAGTTTTGCGGTAACTTCACTAAAATTTATCGTCTTCACATATTAAGGTTTACTAGGCATTACAGCCAGATTTGTCCAGTTATCTTTGCACAAATTTGTTTGAAGAGCATTTTTTAAGCTCATCATTTCAAAAGTTTCTTTTATATGAGCAACAGATATACAAATAATTAGGAAAAGACTTTAACATAATGATAAGTTTGGCAGAAAATAATAAAAATCTCCTTTCACAACAAACTTCAGGGATGGCAACACTGTTTGTTTCTTTAGGAACAATTATAGTTGCTTTCAAATATCTCTGCAGTTAATTTTCCACTAAAACATCTTCACAGAAAATTCATCATACATTTCCATAATATATATAGTAAAAACTTCTGATGTTTTTCTTCATCTGCTAAAAATCAGAGAAAATTGGCTGAAAGATTACAAACTTTGACATTATTTGATTTATTGCTTTAGAACAAGTACCCAATCCTTGCTGAAAAAGATCAAGGCATTCAAATACTGCTTTACTGATGTCTTCTAGCAATGTAAGATCAGCCTCCTTCGCTGTTTCTCCTGGCATTCTTCTGGAAATTTGATTTTTTCTTACGAAATGACCATTTTTTTTTAGATTTGGTTTTTGCATTGTAAACTGTGTTCTCCACAACTTCCGTGTACTGTTCCTTTGATTAGAGTCTTATGCAATAATATTTTATGTCAATAATTTTCCAGTAACTAATTAGTTTCTGGAAAGTTACAACTTAGGTAACTATTAAATCCTTTCATTGATGTGGCCTTCTATTTTTTTCAGCTGTTTCATTAGTTTTAACACAGTTAACAACTGGGCTCAATTAATGAGAGAGGCAGAGGATGAGAAGCCAGAACTCGCAGACAGATTCTGGATAATATTCTTGATAATAAGGAAATGTTTGTTGCCAAAGAGATTTCGAGGAGACACCAAAGAGAAATGAATGTCATATTGGAGAGTTCCAATATATGCTTCCTTTTATAAAACATTTAGAGGTAAATTTGGCACATTTTCAAAACATACACGTTAAATATTGCAAAATCTATTTGAATTACAGAATCTTACCATGCTTCACATTCAGCTTTCTTTAATACACATTTATTAAACTTTTCCTAGGCAACGAAGGTGTGTGTATAACAAATGATAAACGACAAACTATCTTATATGAAAAGTTTGATTTATTCAATCACATGACAAACTATCTTATATGAAAGTTTGATTTATTCAATCACCTAAACCCAAATCATTTCAAGAGGCACATCAAAGAATTATTTCCAAAAGACTATTCTCCCCCCTTGCTGTACACGGTGTTAAGGAGAAGCCTGTGAGCTCTTAAGCTCTTGTCTGAGCTGCTTTGTCAAATGCTTGTGAAATGTTATTCAGAACAGCACAAAGTGATGTCAACTTGCATTAATTCTTTCCCAAAGAGAGGTGTTCAGTATTCAGACTGTGTTTGTACTGGCACAGTCTATTTATGTTTCAGCTTCATCTCAAAAGGTTTACAAGTATCGTTTCCTATGGAAGACTCCGTTCTTTTTCACAGTTTCTCTTCTAAAGCAACCTTTGAAAGGACAATAATGACATCTCATAAAACTGCTTTCAGGGACGTCATTAAGAAAGCAAATATTTCAGGGAATTGAATAAAAATGTTATACCAATATTAAATTTCACTGTTTCCACTATAGATATATTATGAAAAATTAAAATGATCTCGTATTCCATTAATATTTCTCCATAAAGTAAATCCATCCACACTATTCATTTACTTTTCTGTAAAACATTAGTTTTCAACTAACAAGAACCATATGAAAATGTTTCTAAAATTATATAATGCTTCCTAATTCAGTTATAATGATTATATGTTAGCAAATGCTATGCTTTGCCGATTGAGTTTCATAAACAATACAGGATAATAAAACCATTTACTTCAAATGTCTTCATTTGAAACAACAATATAAATCACTCGTCAATTATTCTCTCTTGTCTAGAAAACAAGAGAAAGGTTTCATTTAGATTCTGAATCCAGATTTTGATGATTTTGAACTGAATTTTTGGTTTCCCCTATTCCCCTGTGAAGCAGTTATAATTCTGAGTATAGTCCTAGAGCAGCCACAAGTCATTGGCTTGCTCAAAGTCTTTTCAAATTTTGTCCTTTCCATTCTTTTTCTGAAGCCGGTTTCTGGTTGGTTCTGTCAGCACCAAGGGCTCTTGTATGACAGTTGCTGGGTAATTTTTGCCTAGTAGTTCAACTTCCACTTGTTGTCCCACTTTACTTAGCTCTACAGGGACATATGCGAAAGCCAGACTCTTCCGGATACTGTAACTGTAGCTTCCGGACGTGGTGTTGCCAACCACCTGAAAAATAAGACCTCACCACCCTCAGCATCTTGGTCACAGCTCTGTGTGCTTCCTCTTTAGATGAAGACTCTTAGACATTCAGCTTAGAAAGTTTTACCATATGCTGTCTGTGAGGATAACACCAGGAAAAGAAACTTTTTTTTGGAGAAGATTAATGAAAGCTTTTAAATGATGAAAAAGACGTCTCAAAACACACATCTCTATTACTCTGAAATTTCTCAGTTTTAAAGAAAACACCTAGTTTCTTACTACTTAGCACTGTTTTGCTCAGTTTCATTTCAAGAGATCTGATAGGAGGAAATAATCAAATTTTTCATTTGAGCTTTACAAAGTTATTCTGTCATCACACTAGCATGGCAATAAGAGATACAAAGGAGAAAAAATTTGAAATCCAAATGCAGGAGTTCCTGCTGTGGCAGAGTGAATTAATCATCTAGGTAATCTCTGCAGAGGTGCCAGTTTGGTCCCCTGCCTGGCGCAGTGGGTTGGGAATCTGGCATTGCCACAGCTGTGGCATGGGTCACAGCTCCAGCTCAGATTTGATCCTTGGCCCAGGAATTTCCATATGCTACAGGTGCAGCTGAAAAATTAAATAAAATTTTAAAATAAAAATAAAATTAAAAAAATCCAAATGCAAACCCAGCCAACTCTTCCTGTTGGCATTTAGAAAATGGCCTGTCAGAATAGAGCTCGATTCAGCTCTATTAATATATCAATAGTCAATGTGAAGTGAGCCTCGTGTATGAATATATACAGCATTTAGCAGTTCCCAAAAGAGAATGGATATGTCTGGGTCACCTCATTGTACAGCAGAAATTATCACTACCTTGCAAATGACTATACTTCAATAAAACTTAAAAAAAAAATTCCTGGTAATTTCTAGGCACTTAAACGTTAACTTCACCCTCTCTAGCTTTGCCACGTACAAAACACTTTTCTAGACATTCTGGAAAATCAGTAGAGGCCTGGTTCCTACCCTCATGAGCTTTCTAGTTAAGGAATTAACATACAGACCCAAGAAACTATAACCAGGAAGCTAAGGCAGGCAACGTTGGTAAGCCAGGATTTGTTCTACATGCTGAAGACGGGTGGAATTAGGTGGGTAGAGAAGAGAGATGAAACTTTCCAGGGGGATGGAAATGTGGTATTAGGCATGAATAATCAAGTTAACGCGGATGAATTAGGATCACTTGGGACGGCAAACCAGAGAGAAGTACTGAACAAGGAATCAAAAGTTAGGAAACAAAAACAGTGATTTTGGAGTTCCTGTCGTGGCTCAGAGGAAATGAATCTGACTAGCATCCATGAGGATGCAGGTTCGATCCCTGGCCTTGATCAGTGGGTTAAGGATCCAGCGTTGCCCTGAGCTGTGGTGTAGGTCACAGACACGGCTTGGATCCCACATTGCTATGGCTTTGGCATAGACCAGCAGCTACAGCTCCAATTGGACCCCTAGCCTGGGAACCTCCGTATGCCAAGAGTGTGGCCCTAAAAATCCAAAAAAAAAAAAAAAAA
>PVHT020004020.1:3418043-3457421 GCA_004024745.2 Catagonus wagneri
CACAAATCTGTTTGGCTTCCCAGCAAAGGGCCCACACAACAGTCCACAGTCATATTATAGCATTTCTAGTCTTTTAGAAGCTAAGGTATTTCTAACATTAAATATAGGCTCCTGTCTCTGCAGCCCCAGTTTTTAATTATCTCTTTGAAACCCCAAATCAGAAGCTCTCCATATAATTTCTGAACTTATTATGGTTATTTCTTTTTAAAATGAATGCATTCATTAGCGAAAACTTCTCTCTGGCATATTATTCACTGCCAAGATATTGCTGAGATAACGTGTTTCAAAATGGCTTTTCTCTTCCAGATCATCAGTGATGCAAGGCAGGGATTTGGGTCAGGGGTGGTTGGAGTTTTAATTACTGCCTTTTTGAAAGACCTGGGCAACTTTGGTTTCACTTCTGAGTCTCTTAAACAGACATCTGGGTTCGGAGCTCTGGGAAAGTTAACGTGATTTGAGGGGTGGGGTCGGGGGGCATCTCCAGATGACAGGAAAAATTCTGAGCAAGTCTTTTGGCCAAATCCCCTAACTCAATGGATCAAATACTCACAGTCACTCTTCAGAGACCGTGTGCCCTATTTCCTCAAGCTTTCTCATTTCTTGAAGTCCCGATAGTGCTTGCCTTGTAGTTATTTCTACATTAGTAACTTAAAGAAGGATTTATTTTGTGAATGCTATTCTTAAAATATTTATTGAATGCTTTGCTTTCAGCTAGATTATTTTTATTTTTCTCTTAACTTCCCTCTAATCCATGGGTTAGTAGCCCAGAGTATTTTGGAACTCTTGCATTTCTTTTTATCTTATTACCAAGTCTCCAGGGAGCGGTTTTCCCTAGCATAAATTTTTCATTTTTCTCTCTTAATATCTTCCAGATTCCATTAAATCCATTGCTTCTTTTTGCTCAGTAAATCACAAGAACAACCCTCCAGCAGATTATCATATTCTCTGTGAAATCAAACATCAGCCTTCTTTTTACCAATGTAAACAGGCTTCATTGATCATTATTTTAGCCTCATCTTATTCTTCTCTTAATTATGAGACTTAAAGATGCCTATAACTGACTGAGAAGATAACATGGTAAATGGCCTTTGAAAGAAGGAACCTAATTTAAACTGGATGACATATTGTGTTTCTTTGGCTGTCCCTGTGTGTTTGGTCATTAATAACGAAAAAGAAGGCTTTCTAAACTCTCCAAACTGCCTTCCTCAAAAATCTTTTCTTCAAAATGTACTTCCCAGCAACGTTGCCTTTTTTTTCCTTTTTCTATTTCTTTTTGGCTGCAAGCATGGCATCTGGAAGTTCCCGGGCCAGGATTAAACCCACGCCACAGCTGTGACCTGAGCCACAGCAGTGACAACGCCAGATCCGTAACCCACTGAGCCATAAAGGAAATCCCAAAGCTGCTTTGATAGCTAATTAAAGCCCTTATCATGCTCACTCTTATGCCTTGATTTTTTTTAAAAATGAACCTTACTTAAAATCATCAGCCCTCTTTCCAGCACTGCCCATCTCTCAGTTGGACTTTACTTTTCCCCAAGGGACTAATCACCCTCTGACATTAAGTTCATTGTTTCTCTCTCCCTCCCCAGGAATGTCAGCTCCATGGGGGCAGATATTCTTGTCTGTTTTGTTCACTGCTGCATCTTCAATGCCCAGAATATTGCTGCCACATAGCAGACCCTCAAATGTACTGAACAAATGAATAAATGCGGAGCCCTTCTCTAGCACTGCAAATACGTGGAAGAATAGAATACCAAATGCTAAAGGTGGTATAAGTCTAAACAAAGTCAGGAAAAAAAATTCAAAAAATGCCTCACATCCTTCCTGGTTATAAAGAGGATGATAGTCATCTGCATGATAAAACGATGACCCTACTAATAAGTATCAAAGGGCGGACAAGCTGATAGCAGGAAAACTAAAAGAAATATTATTAATAAGCAGAACTTCAATTGGATTAGCAGCTCTAGAAACAGATGGCCTATAGCAGGAAAGATTAAAAATATAAAACACATAAGCTCAGTGCACGGATATCGCAAAGAGAATAACATTTCAAAATGGAACTTGGGTTTCCAGGGTTTTTCTTTTTCTCCAGCTTTGTGGGGATATAATTGACATATAATATTGTCTACGTTTAAGGCACACGTTTCCAGTTCTTTAACTTGGTATGGTCACATTCAAGATGACTAAAAACCTGTCAGTTGATCATGGTCGATAACGAGGTTCCATACAGAATGTGACAACATCATCCTTCTCTTTCTGTGGCCAAGTAAAAGAGACCGTCAGCACAAGGGTGTGTATGGACCAAGCTGGGGAGACTGACAAAGCTGAATCTGAGAATAGAGTGAAATAAAACAAAATGAGGTGGGAGAAATGTAACAACTAGGGAAAAATGAATGAGAGGCGGAAAGAACCTTAGACATTACCTCATTCATTTTGTAGATGAGAAAACTGAGACCCAGAGAGGCGCCAGCAGTTAGTTAATGGCAGAAGGCTTATCAGTGAAATTGTGGGCAACTTTGAAATTAGAGGAAGAACATATTAAGAAAAGAGGGCTGCAACCTCCCTCAGAGCGACTTCGTTTCTGCAGTTTTAACCGATCCGATCTCGGGGTGTCAGGGAGGCCAAGAGGAGGAAGGTGCAGAGGTGCTGAGGGAGTAAAGCTGACAAGTCACCCACGCTCTCCAGCATGGCCTTTGACCCGGATCTTAGTGACCATGCCTGTCACTTGCGGGTACCCTTGGTTACCATCTGTGAGTCTGAATAAAGTCTGAAATGCTGGGACCCTTATTTTTCTGCTGGCAATAAAGACATGAGACAAACTTCTTTATCTTGAAAAAAAAAGGGGGGAAAGAAGAGAATATAAAAGAAAGGAAAGGACAAAAGACAGGACAAGACAGGGCAGGAAAAGAAAAGGAAGAAAAAGGAAAGAAGGCTGATCCAGAGACTAGATCAGAAAGAGGAAGTAGAAACAGGGAAGTAAGAGCAGGAATGGTTCAAACAGAAAAGCAAACAACACAATTAAAGGAGAGGCATTTAAGAGCTAAAGATGTGAGAAAAGATCTACTGGCATCATAGTATCTAAGAACATCTGCCCGTTATTCAGACGTGTAAGAACTGTGGGTAGACAATGAGGTGCTTAGAAGGATACAAGGTGGACATCAGAGATAGAAAAGAGGGCAGGAGTTTCCATCGTGGCGCAGCAGAAACGATTCTGACTAGGAACCATGAAGTTGCAGGTTCAATCCCCAGCCTTGCTCAGTGGGTTAAGGATCCATCGTTGCTGTGGCTGTGAGCTGTGGTGTAGGTCACAGACACAGCTCCCATCCCTTGTTGCTGTGGCTGTGGTGTAGGCTGGAGGCTACAGCTCCAATTGGACCCCTAGCCTGGGAACCTCCATATGCCGCGAGTGCCGCCCTAAAAAGCAAAAAGAAATAAAAGAAAAGAGGGCAAATGGCGGTAACCAGCATGGCTTAGAAGAAAAGATAAGCAATTCAAAATCCACCTGTACCTGGCTCAGAGATCAGCTCCGTGAATCTCTAGCTGTGTGACCTCAAGCAAATTACTTGATCTCTCTGAGCCCCAAAGCCTCATCTTTCAATGGGAATGATCATACTTCTCTAGAGGGGTGTTGTAAAAGTAAATGTGAGTACATGAAAAATATCCAGCACAAGTAGGAACTCTGTAGATGTCAGTTCTGTGTCCAAATGACCTATGCCTCAACCCAGCCATTTCTTTAGTAACCCAAAGGCTGAGATTCACTGCCCCTAACTCTCCCTACCTCCAGCACTCGTTTTGTCACTGAAGAGATGAGGAAAATGGAAACAAGTATTAAGTAGGCTGCAGTGCTTGAGAATAAAACCCAGGCCTAGAACTTCTGAGTCTTTGGGTGTTGACCAAGCAGACCCTAGTCAATACAGAACAGCTGTTTAGATGAGTCTGAAAAGCTTCGTAGTCACCACATGGACTGAGCACAGTGTCCCTGCCTGATGACACCAGCCAAAACACAGCCAGATGTTGAGCCAAAATGGATTTTACGAGTAGGCATAAAAAGTGGAGGAAGCGAAGTTCTGTTGGTAAATTTTCTGATTAACTCTGGCTTTACCGAATACCAACAGTGAGAAGGAGAAGGAAATATGGCATTCCCAAGTGGGAAGAAAGTAATCTCATTCCTCTTGAAGAACCAATAGACTGTCACTTTACTTCTAAGGCTTAATCCTCTATTTCATAGATGTTTTCATTTGGAATTTTTTTTTTTTTTTTTTTTTTTTTGCTCAATGTGCTAAGGTTAAAAATCGCCGCCTTCTGAAAGATCCCTGAGACATTAAGTCAGCATACCAAATTCTTTATAAAAACTCTCTCTTGCGTTCACAGGTAGGGATGTGGTGAGCCAACGGGTCATTTCACCAAGTCATACCTACTTTGAGTTTATTTTCTTTAGCTAAATGATGTGGAATGGATGTTTTCAAAAAATGAGCCCTATTTCCTTTTCCTCTCAATTAATTTCTGTTTCTTGAATGTTAGTTCAGAATTCAAAGGAGTTGTGATCTCACCAAGAGATACATAACTAGCAACCAACTGTAAATGGAAACAGAGATGACAATTTCTGCTGCAGACATGCTGCAGTGGCCCTGGCCGCGGGGTCGTCCACGCTCACCTTGCCGTCATACCAGATGCTTTCATTTCCCTCTGGATCGACGTCGTCCGTTGCCAAGGTGAGGCAGACCAGTCTCCGTTTCAGCCCCTTGGCTTTAATCTGTTTCAGTGCTTGCTTTCCTATGAAGTCTGCGGGCTGCAGGAATCCGAGATAATGATGATGAATGAATGCCCAGACTCAGTGACAAGGTTAGAGATGCAAGCATTTAAATTTGCCTTTGCTATTTTCTCGCCAATTACACATTAAATAAAAACACAGATTGGATCAAACATCTAGACAAATATTTCTTAGTCCTCCAATGACAGTATCAGCCATCTATTCCTTCAAGTAGCTTAGACGTAAGGGTAATAACTTGTGATAACAACTTCACCAGAACTGCCTGGGCAGAAAAACAGAAGGCCTGGTATTGCGATGATTGATTATGAAAGTGACCCTTGAATCGAATGGCTCTGGACGGTGAGCAGTGAGCAAGGCACAAGTCAATTTTACCTAAAATAAGTCTTTCCCAAGAAGGAAATTCACTTTTTTGAAGTCTGATGCCAAAACACCTCCCTCCAAAAGCTATGCATTTTTTCCTTCTTCAGAACAATGGTCCCCAGAATGTGTTAACCTACTGGGCTGTATCATTAGTTCATTCAGGAAACTGATTGAGCCTCTACTGTGTGGGAGGCCTCATGCTGGGCCCCCGTGTGGGTTACAAAATTAGTCAGATAGCAGACATTGTGATCAAAGAGCTTATTCTCTAATGCGGTGCTCTGCAACTTTTTTCCCCCTCTTTCCCCACAACACATGACAGATGACATTCCTATTCCCAGTGCAGTCCCCTGGGCCACTCAGGCTTATTTCCAATGTGAATGAGAGTGACACTGTTACAGAGATAACCTTGAATACATTTTTATGCATTAAAAAAACCAGCAATCACCTATATGGGAAAGAATCTGAAAAATAATGGATATATGTCTATGTATCACTGAATCGCTTTGCTGAATCACACCGGAAACTAACACAACACTGTAAAGCATGGAAGAGTAATTAGAGCAATCCTGAGTGGCCGTGCACTGTGCAAGGCCATTCCTGGAATGGTTTCTTCACCTCCTCGTAGAATCTGAATCTTTGCTGTTAGAGATTCCTAATGGAATTCCTCCTGGGTCCCTGTTAAAGAATTTTCTTTCAATGATTTACTCATTGGTTCCTCCCGGATCCCTGTTGAAGAAATTTCTTGCAATGATTTAATCAACAGTTGTTATTCCCCTGCCATGTATGAACTACCAGATACAGGGGGTTCAGAGCTAAATAGAACATGGTCTTAGAGCTTCTGGAAGGCCCCTGAGGAGATGTGACCCATTCCCTCCACATCGCAACACGCCCAGTTGCTGAAATTATATTATTTCCTCAATGTTTTAAAATATCAGAGGAAAAAAGAATAATTTGAAATTACTGGAAACATGGTAGCGTATTCATCAGCTGTACCAATTGGAAGCTCGAGTCAATGTTGCTTCTGTATGTTCTATGAGAGTATTAAAACTGCAACATTCTGTAAATTTAAAACAAAAAATGTGGAGTTCCCATTGTGGCTCAGCATTAACAAACCCGACCAGCATCTATGATCCAGCATTGCTGTGAGCTGTGGTGTAGGTCACAGACGCAGCTCGGATCTTGCATTGCTGTGGCTGTGATGTAGGCCAACAGCTGTAGCTCCGATTGGAGCCCTAGCCTAGGAACCTCTAAATGCTGTGGGTGTGGCCCTAAAAAAAGACAAAAAAAGTAACAAGTCAGTGGGAAAACTGAGAGAGGATGGATATGTGTATATGCATGACTGTGTCACTCTGTTGTACAGCAGAGATTATCACAACATTGTAAATTAACTATACCTCAATAAAACTTAAAGAAATAAGGGAGTTCTCATTGTGACTCAGTGGTAATGAACCTGACTAGTATCCATGAGGTTGCAGACTGGATTCCTGGCCGGTTCAGTGGGTTAAGGATCCGGTGTTGCCATGAGCTGTGGTGTAGGTCGCAGATGCAGCTTGGATTGGCATTGCTGTGGCTGTAGTGTAGGCCAGCAGCTGCAGCTCCATTTTGACCTCTAGCCTGGGAACTTCCATATGCCACAGGTAAGGCCCTAAAAAGAAAAAAGAAAAAGGAAGAAAACCCCACAGGTAAAAGGGGATATCTGCCCCTTGAGACAATTCTCCCTTCCCAAGCTCGTCTTCTGACTGACTTGGGAAGATTTAAAGTGGGGCAATAGCAATTCATTCTTGTTTTACTTGGCTTCCCTCTCAAGACTGTAGACTTTATTATATAGCTATTAATTACAAATGAGAGAAGAAAATGTGTCTGAAAGTAAGTGCTCTGATTAAAATGGGTGCTTTCGTGATGACCTAACAGAAAGGTATTCTTTTAATGAGTCACTACCAAATTAACTATATAAATAGCTGTTAAAGGCTTTGCGAAACATAAATTTCTGGGGCACTGAGATTATACCTTAAAATAGTTTTGGCTTATGTTTTTTTTTAATTTATTAATTTACAAAAGCAATAGAAGCCATTAAAACAGCCACCTGTAATACATCCTAAATATAATATCCACATAAATGAAAGCATTAAGTAGGTTTTAAGTAAAGTGTAATTACTCATTTCTTATTGGCTTTATTAAAGGCATACATATTACCTAAAGGCATATGAAAATGAAATAAATTCAACCAGTATATTTTTGGTTGTGATTCTCAGAGCAATGGAGTTTTTAGATTTATAGCCAAAACTGAATTTGACAGCTGCAGTGGAAGGAAGGTTCTAATAAAAAGTCAGGGTAGTCGGCTCTTATGGGTGAGGAGAGAGAAATTACAAAAACCTAGTGTTGGACGTTTTCTGTGCCATATATTTGGAGTCAAAACCCATCAAAAAATGCAAGGCAAGCATGTTTGATTGAATCGTTAGGCAAAATCTTCTTTTTTTTTTTTTAGGGCCGCACCCACGGAATATAGAGGTTCCCAGGCTAGGGGTCCAATCGGAACTACAGCTCCCTGCCTACACCACAGCCACAGACGTGAGGTCTGAGCTGCATATGTGACCTACACCACAGATCATGGCAATGCCGAATCTTTAGCCCACTGAGCAAGGCCAGGGATTGAACCTGTGTCCTCAAGGTTCCTAGTCGGGTTCGTAAACCACTGAGCCATGATGGGAACTCATCCAAAATCATTTTTAACCTAAATATCAAAAGTTTGCAAAGGTATAAGAGAATCAGTGTAACATGCTGGGCCCACAAGAAGCCCCTCTTAGGAACCAGGCACAGAACTGGTGGAGTCATGCTCCTGTATTTACAGACGTGGAGAGAGCTGCACAGAGGCTTACTAGTCACCAGTTAACCATGAGTGGCAGAGCAGAGATGAAAATCCAGGTGATCAGACTGCTGCCACTATCCTTCAACACATCCCTGAAAAGCTCCTCATTTAAAATGGGGCTCAGGGATCACCACTGAAAAGCAGTCCTGATGGGAATCCCTTTGGAACACATGTGGCCATGACCAACCTGCATTCCATGTAAACCTTAACTTCCTCCAGTTAGTTATGCTTATCCTCACAGTCAAACTGATTAAACCATATACTGGATTCATTCATTTAAGGGAATGGATCCGACTGGGCCACCACCCCAGCAAGACAAACTACACCATCATTCACCTCATAGTCACACAATTTGAATCACTCATGTTTTTAAATAGGTAGAAAACTTAGTCTAATATCATTTTTCATATCAGAAAATTAAGGCCCAAAGTTAAAGTTGTTGCCCAATGTGACAAAGTGAATTAGCACCAAACCATGAACCCAAGAGGCTTCCTAACTCTTGGGTTCTTTTCCTCTATGCAGAGCTTCATAACATTCCATGTAAGTTTAATAATAACCATAATTTCCATATCTCTTTATTAGAGAAATATTAATTATTAGTGTTAACCACTTCAGTCTGTTATTATTGGCTGGAAATGAATACTCCCACATCCACATAGTTTTCGTTCTCTGCTCTTTGCAATTTAAAACAAACAATTAATCTAGCACATTTCTAACCCAAACTACTGAACAGTTAAGTATTGCTTCTCAAATAAGTCTTCAATATAACAAGGGACTCTATTAACCAAAAGAAAGTTTGGGATACATAGAAATCTGGTGAAAACATGATTCTTAAGCCAGGCCAATAATTAGGTTAATTAGCATCCAAACCAAACTAGATGTTTCAAAATGAAAATAGCCCCCACTGTGTGTGTTTTAGCACTTTTAGTAGATCCAATATTAAAGAAAATACTTACTTTTCAGATTCTGAGTGTGATGAGGACTCAACAGAAAATGACGAAATGGATTTGTAGCTCTGTCAGACATACTTTTATACTTAACTGTACTAGCAAAAATTATCATATTGAGTTTTCCTAACAGTTTATATCTCTCTAGACTACGGTGAAGAAAAATTGTCCATTTGGGGAGTTCCCGTCGTGGCGCAGTGGAAACAAATCTGACTAGGAACCATGAGGTTGCGGGTTCGATCCCTGGCCTCGCTCAGTGAGTTCAGGATCTGGTGTTGCCGTGAGCTGTGGTGTAGGTTGCACATGTGGCTCGGATCTGACGTTGCTGTGGCTGTGGCATAGGCTGGCAGCTGTAGCTCCGATTTCACCCCTAGCCTGGGAACCTCCACATGCCGCAGGTGTGGCCCTAAAAAGGCAAAAAAAAAAACAAAAAACAAAAACAAAAACAAAAAGACAGAAAGGTTTTCTTGTTATAAAACATAAATGTTCATGTAGAAAACCCAATGGAATTTCTTTTTTAAAAAGAACTACACAAAAAAAGTACTAGAACTACAAAGTGGGTTTAACAAAGTCACAGAGTATAAGCTCAATATACAAATCCCATTTTTTCCTATAAGCTAACAACAAACAACAGAAAATTGAAATTAAAAATGCTATCTGCAATAGTATCAAAACATAAAACAGTAGTTCCCTCTGTGGTGCAATGTGCTCGGAAGCATCTCTGCAGCTCCAGGACGTCTATCCCCAGCCCAGCATAGTGGGTTAAAAGGATCCAGCATTGCTGCAGCTGCAGCATAGGTCAAAACTGTGGCTCAGATCGAATCCCTGGCCCAGGAACTTCATATGCCAGAGGGCAGCCAAAAAATAAAAATAAAATACTTCAGGGTAGATCTGCTAAAAGATAGGCAAGAACTATAAACCATAAAAGTCTTCGGAATTAAAGATTACCTAAATAAACAGAAAGATATACTTTGTTCATGAGATGGAAGACTTGAATTGACCTATAGATAAAATGCAATTCCAATAAAAATCCCAGCAGGTTTTTTAGTTCACAGAAATTCAAAGGACCTAGAGTAACTACAACAACTTTGTAAAAGCAGAACAAAGTTGCAGGGCTATCACAACCTGATTTAAGCTACAGTAACTGAGACAGTATGGTATTGGTACGAAGAAAGATAAATAGATCAACAGAACACAACAGAGTCCAGAAACAGACCTAAATATATACGTACAATTGTTTTTTGACAAAGGCACAAAGACAATGCAGTTTGAATGTATGGTTTTTTCAACAAATGGTGCTATAAACAGTTGGGCATATATAAAATATAAACTTCGTATCATAACAGATACAACAATTAACTAAAAATGAATCACAGATCTAAATGTAAAAAGATGATGAAACCTCTAGGAGAAAACATCAGAAAAACTTTGTGACTTTGAGTTAGGTGAAGATTTCTAAGATATAAAAAGCATGATTCATAAAAGAATAACTTGCCGAGGACACTAAAATTCAAAAATTAAAAGCTATGCTTGAAAGTCACTATTGGACAAATGAAAATGTAAGGCAGAGACTGGGAAAAATACTTGCAAAGCATGTACCTGACAAGGACTTGTGCCTAGAACTTGTGTATAGAGAACTTCTGACACTCATAAGTGAGGGAGAACCTAATTAAAAATGAGGAAAATTTTGATCAGATACTTCATGAAAGAAGAGACAGGAATGGTAGACAGGAACTTAAAAAAAATCTTCAGCATTAAGTCATTAAGGGAATAAATTAATGATAAGATACCATTACACATCTCCGAGAGTAACTGAAACTAAAAAGACTGACCATGCCAAGTGTTTGACAAAGATATGGACAAACGGGAACTCATACACTGTCGTGAGAATGGAAAATACAAAAAATGGTACATCACTTTGTAAAACAGTTCCTTAAAAAGTTTAACGTCAACCTGCCATTTTATCCAGCCATTCTACCTGTAGGTGTTTACTCAAAAGAAAAAAGGCCATAGTCCATGCAAATATTTCCACACAAATGTTCACAGCCATTTTATCTCTAATAGTTCTAAGCTGAAAACAACCCAAAAGTTCATCAGTGAGCACATAAATTGTGCTACATGCCAATAATGAAATCCTATTTCTCATAAAAAAGAATTAAATATTGATACATAAAACATCACAGATTAGTCTCTCATTATGCTAAGTTTAGATTACATGATTCAATTGACACAAAACTCTAGAAAATACAAAATCATCTAAAAGTATCTTGGCGGGTAGGTCCCTAGTGGCTCAGTGGGTTAAGGATCTGGTGTTACCATTGCTGTGGTTCTGGTAACTGCTGTGGCAAGAGTTCAATCCCTAGTCTAGGAACTTTCGTGTGCCATGGGCATAGTTAAAAAAAAAGTTCCTAGTGGCCATGTGGGAGTGTAGGGAGGGTTGGGAGGTAGGGATTGCCAAGAGGGTGTAAACACACTTCTGAGGTTTCACTAGCTTCAAAGTGATGATGGTTTCAGGAGTCTATCCATGCATTTAAAGTTATCAAATGGTACACTTTAAATATGTCGATTTATTGCCTGTTTAGTTGAGCTGTAAAAATAAAAGCAATCTAAAGAATTACTTCAATTCATTCCTAGCCCAGGGATTCCATAAACTCCCATTAGAAAGCAGTCCACTAAGTAGCACATTTAAGCTTTTAGGGTAGAAAATGAGTATTGTTTCATAACAGAAATTGGATATATATGAGGATAATGAGTCGGCGGTTAGTTTAATACACTCTGACAGATGTTTCAGGAATGACTAAACCAGATATCAGCAAAAAGATATTACTTCCTTTTTTCTTTCTTTTCTTTTCCTCCCTTTATCTTTCAGTGATGGGAATGGGTAAGAGAATAAGGATGGCTTAATTAAAAAGACAGACTTGGGAGTTTCCGTTGTGGCTCAGCAGCAACAAACCCGACTAGTATCCATGAGGTTGTGGGTTCCATCCTTGGCCTTGCCAGGTGGATTAAGGATCTGGTGTTGCTGTGAGCTGTGTTAGAGGTTGTAGATGTGGCTCGGATTCCACATTGCTGTGGCTGTGGTATAGGCCGGCGGCTGCAGCTCTGAATCAACCCCCTAGTCTGTGAACTTCCATATGCCGCCGGTACAGCTTAGTGAAGGGTTACGCTTTAAATAATCTTTCCTCAAAGAGAGACCCTGTCATTTCTAGAATCAACACTGTCTTCTACCTTGTGGTTAATATTCCACATGTTATTACGTTTCTACTGGTCAGAAACCCAAGACAGGAAAACAGAGGGAGAAAGGACAGAGGCAGGGGAGAGCTTATAGAAGAAAAAATTCTGATCTTAACACATTTAGTATTCGATTCTCTGTGGCTCTTAGCTGGGCTTCTCTGGAAATGGGGAGACTCAGTAATTCCAAGAGGAACATTCCAAGAATACTTATGATTCCAGCCTAAGGCAGCTGATTTTCCTTTTGCTCTTGATCAATGCATTTCTCTCATTTCCCAGTTTTAAAAAGCTGTAGTTTTTTCCCCAAGAAGTAACTTCCTTTGGAACAAATTATAATGCTATTAAAAACAATGATATGACTTGTTTGAGGTAAAGGGGTTTTGTCAAGAAGACTTAAAAGGAGATATTCAGTTCTTTCTACCTGTGTCACAGTTGTGTTAACACTTCCTGTCGGGGCCCTACGCTCACCCCTTACAGGATGGCAACGGTGTCTGCTCATGCAGAGCAATATTTTCAGAATTAATATTAAATATGCATCCTACAGCTTTAGTTTCTCAAGTACCATCTGTTTCAAGCTACATGAGATCTGAGAGCCATCAAAAGCCAGATCTTTAACTTTGAGACCTATGGCCTAGCAAGTTGTTTAATAAATGATACGTAATAAATGTTTGTTTGTTTGTTTATTTTTTTGCCTTTTCTAGGGCTGTACCCATGGCATATGGAGGTTCCCAGGCTAGGGGTCTAATCTGAGCTACAGTTGCCGGCCTTCGCCACAGCCACAGCAACGCGGGATCTGAGCTGCGTCTGCAGTCTACACCACAGCTCACGGCAATGCCAGATCCTTAACCTGCTGAGTGAGGCCAGGGATCTAACCCGCAACCTCATGGTTCCTAGTCAGATTCGTTAACCCCTGAGCCACGACGGCAACTCTGAAAGAACTGATTTTAAACACTTATAAATTGCCAGGATTTGGAGGGTTTATTTTGATTGGTATTAAATATAAATATTCTTCTGTATCAGCTATGGCTTCCATTTTCACATAACATGAGTTTTCCAAAGCAATATGGGCTTGCATTATCTTATTCTTTAAAATCTTGTATGGGGAGTCCCTGGCGTGGCTCAGTGCTAATGAATCCGACTAATATCCATAAGGACTCGGGTTTGATTTCTGGCCTTGCTCAGTGGGTTAAGAATCCAGCATTGCTGTGATCGGTGGTATAGGTCACAGATAGACCTTGGATCCGGAATTTCTGTGGCTGTGGCATAGGCCAACAGGTACAACTCCAATTCAGCCCCCAACCTGGGAACTTCCACATGCCTTGGGTGTGGTGCTAAAAAGCAAAAAAAAAAAAAAAAAAAAAAAAAAAAAGCAAACTTGTTTGTAATATTAAGTTTTCTGGGAACCTGTTTCACATGACAGACTGATACAAAACCAAGATAAAATTGCTGTGAAACCACCAAATAGGCTCCAACAAAGCTGACCCAACCTATTCACCTGTCTTGGAAATTAGTCGGCATCGCTGTGGTTAGCATGTTGCCCCCTAACCAGCTGAGTCATGGTAATTTAAAAAGACTTGCTCTGTTAGAGCCAAGTCCGTGGGCTGCCTCAACCCTCACCCAATGAAAGCATGAGAAATCAAATTTAAGACACCAGAACAAGAACCAACAATCCAGAAATCATAAAATCACACCCTAAATCAACCTCATTACCCATTAAACTAACTTAGTTCTGAGCTGAGCTTTGGTTATTGACATCATTTGAAGAAGTAATACACAACCCACACCCATACCTGCTTAGCATCGTAAAGTTTAAAAAAATCCATTTTCAATAAGAAGAGATTGTCTGTGCCTTATTCTCAAACAATAACACCCAAGCACTGAAGCAAAAAATAGCTAGCTATTTACCTATTGGTGAACAACAACAGAGCTTTAGGGCTTTCAAGAGTCAGACCATTTTGATCCTGATGTTACACAACTAACACAAGACGCGTTGTCAGAAGGAGCAGCCTGATGCCAGGATCTCCAGGACCCTGCTTTCTCTGGTCTGGAGGCAGATGGTACATCATAAAAGTAAAAGTCATGGGGAAAATGAACGGAAAGATATTCCCTTTAAAACCATTTAGGAGGCTCTCTGTCCTAAAAATCTAATGCTGTAAATATACATGTTTATGTTAATAGCTTAGCTGAGAATTTGGGAACTGATTTGGGGGCATTAAAAAAGTTTCCTTACCCTGATTCATATTCATGTGTGCACATATTTCCATAGCATGGGAAAACAGCCTTTCCTTTAGTTTATTAACACCTAAGGCAGGACAAGGCAGAAATTTTGGAATTCCAACAAATATCCTGAGCGAAGGAAGCTTCTGTCTTTCTCCTTCAATATCACTACTAGCTGTCCTTCTTATAGTTACCATGACACTGCTTCATAAGCGTCTGAATCCGCTCAGGCTGCTCTAAGAAAACAGCACAGACCGAGAAGCTTAAACAGGAATTTACTTCTCATGGTTCTGGAGGCTGGTGAGTCCAAGATCAAGGTGCCGGCCAGTTTGTCTTCCCTGTAGCCTTTTTCCTGGCTGGCACACAGTGGTCTGCTCAGCAAGCTCTCAACTCTCTTTCTCACGAGAACGCCTCATGGTCTCATTTAAACCTAGTTACTCCCAAAGGCCCCACCTCCAGATAGCATCACGTGGGGGTTAGGGCTTCATTTGAGCAGGCCTGAGTCGCAGGTCCCCTATCAGCGTATGGATTTTAAAGGGACACATTCAGTCGCTGGGAGTTCCCACTGTGGCTCAGCAACTAGTATCCATGAGGTCGTAAGTTCGATCCCTGGCCTTGCTCCAAGGGTTAAGGATCCGGCATTGCCGTGAGCTGTGGTGTAGGTCGCAGATGCGGCTCGGATCTGACATTGCTGTGGCTGTGGCGCAGGCCGGTGGCTACAGCTCCAATTCGACCCCTAGCCTGGGAACCTCCATATGCCGAGGAGGTGGCCCTAAAAAGACACACACATTAAAAAAAAAGTCAGTCGCTAACAATGAAATAACCTCATTTATATCTATAGGGTTGGAAGAGATGAGCTAGGCTGTAACAAATTGGCCTCAGAATATGCTTTTCCACAATAATTATGCAGGGTGGTGCTTCTCAGACTCTAAGGGCATCGGAGTTCCTTGAAGCTTGTTAAAACACAGAGCTCTTGGCTTGACCCCCGGGGATTCCGATTTAGTAGGTCCCTGGTGGGACCTGAGAGTTTGCATTTCTCACAAGCTCCCAGGTGATGCTGGTGTTATCAATTTGAGAACCACTGATGCGGCCCTACCCTTCGGAATGTTAAGATCAGTTGTGACCCTTGGGGCCTGTATTGGCGTCTCGGTAACACCTGCTTTACGCTGAACGCATTTGAAATCTGTCAGTTGCTTATACTTGGATTTTGCAGTTACATACAAAGATGTTCAATAAGAGGATGGCTAGACCAGCTTGGGCGAGGTTGCTTCTTGCTGAAAGCACCCAGGGAGAGTTGACTAAGGCAGTATGCCTCATCAGTTAATGTGTGACTTCACAGGTCCCTAGGAGTTACAAGAATGTCTGCTGACAACTTATCCTTATTAATTTTTATCTTAGAACTTAGATTCAATCTTTAAAGTGACTGGATTCTCTTATCTTAGATCTACAAGCACACTGCAATCATCTGAACTGAGAACAAATTTTGACAAAGCTTAATATGAAGTGCTTGAGCAATGCTAACTTTACAATCAACTTATTTGCCCTATAATCACATTTCGTTAAATTTTAAAGCGTGGCTCCGTCATGAAACAGTGTAATTTTAAGATTTACCTCAAGTACGCTTTGGAAAGTAAACATACCTTGTTTAGCTTTACAAAATATTCCAGTCCAGCTTCCAAGGGATTTGTATCACAGTTCATCTAGAAGGGAAACAGGCATTTTAAATCTTAGATGAGTGTAGACTTTCATATATTTTTTTAAGGGAGGAGAACATTTTTTTATTTTGAAAATACATTCTGAAAAAGGAAAATTGTGGCTTCATCTCTAAAGCATTTTTTGTTTTTAAATCTAAAATTCCCACTGTGGTACAGCAGGTTAAAGACCTAGTTTTGTCTCTGCATCGGCTTGGGTCACTGCTGAGGTGTGTGTTTTAGCCTCGGTCCAGCACAGTGGGTTAAGGATCCAGTTGTGGCGTAGCTGGCAACTGCAGCTCAGATTCAGTCCCTGGCCCAGGAATTTCTATAGGCCACGGGGTGCAGCCAAAAAAATAAATAAATAAAAAATAAGTGTAAAAAATAATAAAACAAAATTTAAATAGAGGAATTCCCTGGCGGCTCAGGGGGTTAAGGGGCCAGTGCTGTCACTGCCATGGCTCAGGTCACTGCTGTGGCATGGGTTTCTTCCCTGACTTGGGAACTTCTGCATGCCTTAGGTGTGGCCAAAAATAAAAATACAGTAAAATTCCCATGTAGCCTTTCAGCAAATATTTGAATATTATTTGAATAGCAAGTTAGAAACTAAAATTCGGTTTATTTCCAAGGCTCTTTTAGTATAATAACCACCTGGCGGATACCACTACCTGAGGTTCTTTCCAGAAACAAGACTTTCATGTGGTTTTATGTAATAATTTCACATAAATAGGTCCTGAAAAGTTATTAAGTAATCTACTTATATTACAATTAAACAGAAATTGGGATAAGTAGAGAATAAAGCAGATAGTAGGAAAAATGACGTCTACAGAGTTCAGGAGAGGGAAAAGGAAAAATTAGAGGTTGAATCCCAATCGTCTCAGATTGGTTATTACAATAAACTTCAAGGAGCTCTAAAGCCACTATTCGGGACTAGATCTCAATTCAATAGTTTTTGTTTGTGTGTTTGTTGTCACTGGTCTCTTTTGCTCCAAGAGATCTGGTCTAAATTCCGTAAAAAGTAGCCAAACTTTAACAAAAGGACACCACCGCCCCCGTATGAACTAGATGAGGAATAGAAACTTGTTTTACAAGATGTAAAATTTGACTTCCTATTTGATAATCAACTTGAGCAGCTCTGAAATTATTTTTTACCTGCCCAAAGTTTCAGAATTCCAGGGGGGAAAAAAATTAAAAATAAAGCCCAGAAGATTGATTACTGTGCTAACACTAGAGGGCGTGCTGGTACTGCCGGGAAATCCGAGCGACCCGGGATGGCGAAAGGCTGTTCGGGAGAAGGACTCCCAGGGCTAAGCAGGAGAAAAAGAAAAGCAGGAGGGTAGAGAAATCTCCTGCTGCTTCCTTCCTTGCACAGTGTGGAGGCAAAACCGTCTTCCACTTCTCTCCTGCAGCAGCCCCCTGTCATCTGACAATCCCCCGCTAGAGCCCCTCTCCTGCACGGGAACCGCCCCAGGTCCCTTGCTCTTTCAGTGGCTCCGGGAGGCTGCCCTCTCCATGCAAAGCCCACCTGCTTCGGCCCCTGGTCTACGGTCCAGGGGATCCTGCCTGCATCTTCAAACCCACTTGGCCCTCAAATTGAATTCATTCTTTTTTGTCCTAGGCACTTTGCAGATGATCTGATCTCTATGATAACTCTGTAGGATTAAAAGATCGTCTCTACCTCATAGAAAATAAAACAGACTCTGGAATTAAGACCACAGAGTTAGCACGTGGTGGAGGATACAGTCAGACCCACAAGCCCCCGCCCTGAAATAGACCTTTACCACTGTCCCTCATCTCATCTCCCAGACCTAAAACTTCAGTGTCTTCCAAGGAACCAACCAGGGAATCTGAAAAAAAAAAAAAAAGAAGGGGTCTAAAAATAGCCTGCCATACTGGAGATCTCAGAGGAAGAGTGTGAACCACAGTCTGACCGCTTCTGTGTAACCTGGACCATGTTGTTTGTTTCCTGGTGTGCTTGTGTGCAGAACAGGTATTGTCTGTAGGACCCCCAACCCCTTGCCCAAGAATCACGGATAATACCTTCTTCAAGGAGAGCTGAGAAGGTGAGATCATGCCCATGAAAATGATGTCTAACCATACCGGGAGAAACCCTAAGTGCTCATTATTATTGTTATTATTAATTTTTTTGGTCTTTTTTTTTTTTGTCTTCTTAGGGCCTCATCAGTGGCATATGGAGGTTCCCAGGCTAGGGGTCCAATCAGAGCTGTAGCTGTCAGCCTACACCACAGCCACGGCAATGGGGGATCCAAGCTGTGTCTGTGACCCACACCACAGCTCACAGCAACGCCAGATCCTTAACCCACTGAGCGAGGCCAGGGATTGAACCCGAAACCTCATGGTTCCTAGTTGGATTCATTTCTGCTGTGCCACGACGGGAACTCCTGAGTTCCCATTATTAATACTGGGAGTGGGCTGGGCCAACACATCCCAGAATACCACCTTGGCTCCTCAGAAAGATACCTATTGTTGTTATTTCCCCAAAAGGTACAGGATAAGAGGGAAGCGAAGATGGGCAACGTGACAGAGGAAAAGGGAGAATCTGAAAGGTGCTCCTTAGAGTTCCCACTGTGGCTCAGTGGAAACGAATCTGACTAGCATCCACGAGGATGTGAGTTCGATCCCTGGCCTTGCTCAGTGGGTTAAGGATCCAGAGTTGCCGTGAGCTGTGGTGTAGATTGCAGATGAAATCTGGATCTGGTGTGGCTGTGGCTGTGGCATAGGCCAGCAGCTGCAGCTCGGGTTCGACCTCTAGCCTAGGAAACTCCATATGCCAAGGGTGCTGCCTAAAAATAAAAGACAAAAAAAAAGAAAAAAAGGAAAGGTGCTCCTCTAATTTCAAGGTGTAGACAGGCTCCCTTGGGGCAGCCATAGGTCTGCACACAGTCAGACAGATGTCCAGGGCCCCCTGCCAAGCAGGAGGAATTAAGGCATAATAAACGTTAGGTCATAATTCCACAGAACTTGCAACTGGGAAATTGAGGAGAAAAACCTCTTTACCTAATTAAATAAAGTTATAAAACATATTTTTCTTACAGCCAGAGCCAACCTTAACACAATTAAAACTAGCCCTTATATAAAAGTCAGGAGTTCCCATTGTGCCTCAGTGCGTTCAGAACGCAATTAGTATCCATGAGGATGCAGGTTCGATCCCTGGCCTTGTTTAGTGGGTTCAGTATTTGGCGTTGCTGCGAGCTGCGGTATAGTTCGCAGACGTGGCTCAGATTCTGCGTTGCTGTGGCTGTGGTGTAGGTTGGAAGCTGTAGCTCTGATTCGACCCCTCGCCTGGAAACTTCCATTAGCCACAGGTGCCACCCTAAAAACCAAAAAAAAAAAAATCAGATACAATACACATAACATGTGAATAAAGATGCTAGCATTTCAAACCTCTGACCCCCAGGCTCTGAAAGCTTTCTCCAGTCTTAAGGCATTCATGGCATAGGTTCCAAAATTGTCAATTTCCTCCTCCTGGCCTGCATTCATGATAACGTCATAAAGTGCCGAAGAATCTTCTTGTCTGTGGTACAGCTCCCAGCCCAGCTCACCTGAAACACACCCACAAGTGCCACACGAGAGTTAGAACAATGATCGCTTAGGTCTACTGTGCGTTAGCTGAAAACATCAATATGTGGTGAGATTCCATTTGTGCAATACAGACCATGTTGAGTTTTAAAAGACCAGTTCACAAAAAAAGTTGCAACAAAACCCCGCTGCAAAGGAGCCTGCTGTAACACAGACGCGTTCCTGCCCAGCCCTGCCCCCGCCCACGGAGTATCTAGGACATCAGCCTCTCACGACACAGAAGGACTGAGGCAGGAATAAATCTTGCCCCTTGACCTCAGCTTCACAACGCTGAGTGAGAAATTAACATGGCGGAGTTTATCGACATAAGGGGTTCAAGCTTTCAATACACTTCTGCCCTCAACTCCTTGCCTCCAAATCACAAGGCTTAAAAATACAGGCAACAGTGATTATTCTTGCGTCCAGGGCTGATGGTGTTTCTCCAGGACACCCTGGAACATGAGCAACATGTAATCGAGGACTGCCTGGGCCCCGAGAACTCCTTCTGTGCAGGGACAGGAGCCTAGACGAAGTTAGAGGTGAGCCCAGACCACAGGCGGGGAACCAAAGAGCATTTATTCGCCCCTGTTCCCAGCATCAACGATGCGCAGCATCAGGTGCATAGAAAGGCTGCCCTGATGCACTAGAGTCAAAACGACGGAGAATGGCAGTGCTGTAAGGGCAGGGCCTGACACATTCAAGATGCTTCTCGGTGGAAGACTCTATCTATGGGAGACCGTTTCGAATGTTCCCCGATAGAAGGAGCTGGCCTGAATACCCACTCTGTCAACCCTTTCCAACTATCCCAAGAGCCATCCTCTTCCTGCTTTCTCACCTACTTTTCCAAATGGTAGGCAGCTAGTTATGCGGCTGGAACAACAATTGGAAATCTGTGGGATGACTCTGTCAGACTTGGAATAAATAGGAGTTCCCGTCGTGGCTCAGTGGTTAACGAATCCGACTAAGAACCATTGAGGTTGCGGGTTTGATCCCTGACCTTGCTCAGTGGGTTAAGGATCCGGCGTTGCCGTGAGCTGTGGCGGCTCGGATCCTGCGTTGCTGTGGCTGTGGCGAAGGCCGGCAGCTACAGCTCCTGTTAGACCCCTAGCCTGGGAACCTCCACATGCCGCAGGTGCAGCCCTAGATAAAGCAAAAAGGCAAAAAAACAAAACAAAAACAGACTTGGAATAAATAAATAGAATGGTTGTAAGAGTTGGGCGGGGGTATCTTCTTCAAAGTTACGCTGATAAAGTGGTGTGTGTGTGTGTGTGTTCTGTGTACGTATGTGTGTGTGGTGTGTCGTGTGTGTGTGTGTGTGTGTGTGTGTGTGCATGCACCCATTTGTGGTAGCGTCTTTTCCATTTGAGAGACCCCGTCTAGGCTGTTTTCCAGTTCTTACCAGTGTAAGATATCCTGATGGCAGTAACGGGAATACCGGACAGTTTTAAAGCCTTGGTTTGCAGAAACTTGAAGGCACCGTCACTCAGATCTTCAGAGGTCAGTTTCTGAAGGACCTTCCTTGCATGCGGCCCTGCAACTCCAAGGACTCCAAGCTCATCAGTCATGTTTTTAATTTCAACGTTGTATCCACCTGTGACTGCCTCTTCTTCAATCCATCTGCATTTGAGATTCATAAACACTGGGCTAACATCTTGCTTGATTGATGCATACTGGTAACAGATTATTTCTCTGGAGATATGCTCTGAGTCTAGAATTAGCGGAAAATCCCTAGAGCGTCATTTCCTATAATCACCCAATTTTTAAAGTTGAGGAAACTGAGTCCCAGAGATGCTATGTGATTCTCTCTAAACCACCGACCTATAAATCTGTGGGTAATTTTTCACAGCACAGAAGGATCCTTCCATTTAAATGAGCTCTGTCACACAATTTTTTTTTTTAATTGTGACAGCCCAATTGCATTGACACTAATGATTCCATCTTGGGGAATTAATTTCAACTCAAGTTTTCTCTCATAGCTGTACACAGGAGGCACGGTTGTGCTGCCAAAGGTTAATCATGTGCCTGCCTTCAGATACACACTTCCTTTGATGATCACGAGGAAAAGTTTAAAATTCTAAAGACTAGTTTCGATTTCTAAGTCTTGGCGAGTTACTGGAACCCAGTTATAGGGTCTGTTTATACTTAAGCACTGAGCAGTCCCTGGAGTCATTCAAGTCTACCATCAAATGATCCTCTGGATTTACACAAAGCTAAGCTGCTAAGATCGTTCCCCAAACATCTTGGACGGCAGGATAGAATTGGCATTGTTTCACAACGAGAGTGAGAATCTGTCAGAGGTCAGATGTTTATTAAACAATAATATTCCAAATAGCTTTGGAATACTAAAGATTACGGATTTTAGAGGTGACTAAATAGTAGGCCAAAGATTCAAGTGAGGGGTCAATGTGGCAGATCAACAATTTAGATATGAAAAAGGAAGAAAAGCGACGGAGGCAGCTCACTGAAGTGGACCAAATATGGGCATCACCATCAAAAAAGACTGACTTGAGCAGTTTCCGTTGTGGCACAGCAGATTGAGAACCCAACATAGCGTCCATGGGGGTTCAGTCCCTGACCTGGCTTGGTGGGTGAGCTACAGTGTAGGTCACAGACACAGCGTGGATCTTGCATGGTATGGCTGTGGTGTAGGCTGGCAGCTGCAGCTCCAGTTCGAACCCTAACCTGAGAACTTCCGTATGCTTCAGGTGCAGCCCTAAAAAGAGAAGAAAAAAAAAAAGACTAGTTAGAGCAAATCACTTTAAGCCAATCTTCAGTTTCTTCATCTGAAAATGGGACTGATATATACTTTGCAGACATATCTTTTAAAATAATTTCTTGAGATACTGTGTAAAAAGTGTTCTGATATATTGGTGATGCCTAATAAATGAAAGTTAATATTACTAGACTCAAAAAACCCTATGGGTGGATCACTTTTTGGAGGGAGATGGGGACAGAGACTCTCACTTCAAACGAGTTCCTATAAAGACATGAAGTTTATTTAAAAGACTGAGGTTTAAGAATTAAAGTTGTACTTTTTTTTCTTTTTTTTTCAGAGCCACAGGTACAGCATATGAAAGTTCCCAGGCTAGGGGTTGAATTGGAACTGCAGCTGCCGGCCTACATCACAGCCACAGCAACGCCAGATCCAAGCCAATGGATCTGTGACCTACACTGCAGGTCACAGCAATGCTGGATCCTTAACCCACTAAGCGGGGCCAGAGACTGAACTTGCATCCTCATGGATACTAGTCAGGTTCGTTTCTGCTGAGCTACAACAGGAACTCCAAAGCTGTACTGTCCATTACTGGTAAAAGAAAACCTGAGTGCAAGATTGGGCCAGTATAAAATCCAAATAAAATTTTCTTACTAGCTGAATACTCACCTAAGATCATGAAGTTCTGATCCTGAGCCAGTTATTAATAGAAATTCCCCAGGAGACTGGTGAGAAACAGTCAACTCAGCATATACTCGACCTTTTGGTGTTAGCATGTGACTTATATTTGTAAAACCCACCTATACAGAAGAATTTTAAATTATCTCGGGGTGAAATAAAAATCTTAGGTGTCATTTTAATACCACGTGAAAACTTAAATGTGGGTGTCAACAGCGAGAAGCCTCTCAGTCTTATCTTTTACGTCAATTGTGTGAATGATCTATAAATTTGAACCCGATATTAATTTTAAAGTTTTCAGTTTAAATGATCATTATAGTTACTTGTCAAAAAGTTCAGCCAATTCCGCGATTTCCAGCGACACGATAAAGCAAGGCCCTAAGGTCTTTAGATGGTAATTCATTCAACAAAAATTTCAATCTGAAAATTAGCTAGAATACCCTTGGTCAGGTGAAGAGTTCTGATGTTCAGACAGAAATCGTTCAGTGGATTGAAATAACACATTGGTTTTCTGAAAATGAGAGGACAGAGAATTAAGCAGGCCAGAACCCTCGACCTTGTACCCCCATCAGGTTATTTACCTGGGGAACGACATTGGCAAAGAGACGGTCCAACAGTCTAATGGAGTCTCGGCCTTTGATGGTAAATTTGCCAAACGGTGACAGGTCAATCACCCCTACTTTTTGCATAACCTGTTTATACTCAGAGCCCACAGGCTCAAACCAGTTTGTGCGGCGAAAACTTGGCCTGAAACACAATGTTTGTCATAAAACAGGAGTCATTCGATTTCAGAAAATTACAGGATATTTGAAAAAGCCCTATTCATCTAGAAAATTTCATTTGGGGGACAAGGTGCCACCTGTTCTGCAAATCATACCTATATGTTGGAATATAATTTTTTTTTTTTTTTGCTTTTTAGCGTCTCATCCGCAGCATATGGAGGGTCCCAGGCTTGGGGTTGAATCAGAGCTACATCTGCCAGCCACAGCCACAGCCACAGCCACAGCCACAGCCACAGCCACAGCAATGCTGGATTCTTTAACCCACTGAGCGAGGCCAGGGATCAAACCTGCATCCTCATGGATACTAGTCAGATTTGTTTCCTCTGCGCCAAGATGGGAACACCCTGGAATATGATTTTTTAAGATATTCATCTGTCTCTTGACCCATTTCATAGTGAATGAAGTATTCATTAGCCAAAAAAGAAGATAGGACACTTGGGCACTCAGATCTGAAAAAGAGCTTAGAAGTCAACCCGGCCTGTGGTTTTTAACCGTGGTTACATATTAGAATCACCTGGGAGAGTATTTTTTATTTTTTTGCTTTTTAGGGCCACACCTGCGGCATATGGAAGTTCCCTGGCTAGGGGTCCAGTCAGAACTACAAACACCGGCCTACACCACAGCCACAGCACCACGGGATCCGAGCCACGTCTGCAACCTACACCGCAGCTCATGGCAATGCTGGATCCTTAACCCACTGAGCGAGACCAGGGATCGAACCCACATCCTCATGGATCCTAGTCGGGTTCTTTAAATGCTGAGCCATGAAGGAAACTCCTGGGGGAGTATTTTTAAGATATTAAGTTTTTGGACATAATTAAATCAGAATATATAAGGGGTACAGCTATCGTGTCTGGTGTTTCTCAAATATGTATGTAAATACATCACTTGCACTTGTTAAGATGAAGATTCCGATGCAGCAAGTCTGGGGCCCTGGGTTCCACACCCTAACAGGCTCCCAAGTGATGCTGGTCCACACCTGAAGTAAGCAAGGACCTAGTCCAACATGTTCATTTTTTAGAGATAAGGCACAAAGCGACTTCCAAGGCCTTTACATTAGTTAATGACAGAGTTGGGCCTGGAACAAAGGTCTCCTGACTCCTTATGCAAGGTCCTTTCTGCTCTACAGAGTGGGCTACTAATGTGGCATTTTAACTTCAGAGCAAGGTGCTAAGTCCGCAAAATGAGTTTTCAGTGGTTTAATTATTAAAATAGCAGAAGAAACATCCCAGGTCCAAACAGCACAAGGTGAATAACAGATTTGGCATTTATCCGAGTCATTTAGGAAAAAACAAACTAGGAGTTTGTCCCCAAGTAATCTTTACTGACTGACTACAGAGTCCAAGTTCATTAATCAGCAACTGGCCCTCTGCTTTGGACCATTTAGATGCAACCTTAAAGTAGACATTCAAATAAGCAAAATAGCAGGTGAAAGAAAAAGGCAACTTAACTTGAAAAGCAAACTCTTTTCTCTTGGTTTATGGATTTTCATGAGAAAAAAGTTATAAGCAGTGTGAATCTTAAGTACAACAATGGGAATGGCTTTAGAGGAATTCGGAGAATTTTTTCAGTGACATGCTTGGCTTTAGCTTAACCTAAAATGGTAAGTAAATGACCTTTCCCCCTAACTTATCAACAGGGCATAAAATTTGCCTGATTCTGTGCACACACACTAGAAAGCAGTTACTTTAAGCTATTCCTTGACAAGTAGAAAATTCGTATTTCCATACTGTTTCCATGCTGTGTGATTTAACCAGGTATCCTAAACCAGGACACACCTTCAGGAACCAACTGAAGCCATGCGGAGATTTGGAGGGGGTAGGGAAGGTTCCTCTGAGCAACTGGGAAATACCAAGCAGAGGCTTCTCCTAGGCTGGTTGTAGGTCTCCCGAGGCCACCTGGGTCCTAGACGTGGGCCAGTGTCACACAGGATAAACTGACGCCTCAAATGCACAGAAAATCATTTCTGTGGTTCAGGGCTCTTTGGAATGGGGTGGAGTGAAGGGGTGGGAGGGGGACACAGGGCTTCTCGGGTGTTCCTTGATGTCACCCCCAAATTTCATCCTAGCCAGAGCCACAGGCAGGTTAAGCCACGCACTTACCTGTACTCAGGGTCCTGGCCCGGTTTGTAGAACCAGTGTGGCTGCTCCCAGCCTGCATGGAACCCCATGGAACACTTAGACTTCAGGGTTTTATAGAACCCACTGACTCGCTGAGTCGGCCTCCCGGCAAACCGTTCTTCTTTGGGATAACCCACTAAAAAAGGAAAACCGGTACTCCAAATAGCACAGAACCAAAACTAAACAATACTTTGAAGGGATGTGGAAAAATGTGGAACACTGTACTTAAAATCCAGAAACCAGTACTTAAAATACACACACACACATATACACACACACATATACATACACACACATATACATATATATATACATACATATTAAATTTGTATTAGAAAAACCAAAGCTGTCATTGACATTGATTATCAAAGGGTAAATCAATTTATAGGTTAAAATCACTGATGAATTCCTCACATTAAAGATATACATTCACATAGATTCCTTGTTGTGTCTTAGATCCGTATGCTTTTTAGACCCTTCTAGCCACTCCCCCACCATGCACAGAAGAAAAAGCAACTGGAGTCAGAGGCGCTACAAGTCAATTCTGAACATACTTCAGAGACAAGAGTAAACTTGCACTTTACCGATATTGTTGAATCCATATGACTCTCTTGCTTTGGCCTCAGTGTACTGAGTCGTTGTCCACTTGCCATAGCGATTGGGATCCAGTTCTATCAGATCAAAAGGAGGTTCTCCATGCAGGATCCAGTCACTGAGATATTTCCCTACCCCACCAGCATGGATTATGCCATATCTTTCAAACACAGAAACAAGTATCTGGTTACTAACAGATATTGTTTCCCAGTAATGAAAATGCCCAAATATTTCACAAGGCCTCAAAAACGGAGGATTCTGTGCTATTCTGAACATAGAGTCAATATAATCTTTTTGCTATTACTTTTTTCTCAAAAAAAAAAAAGTGTTTAGGCATCCAAATGACAGGCTAGTTTGTAAGTAGCTACTTTGTTTCCACAGTTTCAAGAGCTGTATACCTGCAAAATAGTCTATGACTCCTCTTTTTTTCTTTTTTTGGTCTTTTGCCTTTCTAGGGCCGCACTCATGGCATATGGAGGTTCCCAGGCTAGGGGTCTAACAGGAGCTGTAGCCGCCGGCCTTCGCCACAGCCACAGCAACGCGGGATCCGAGCCGTGTCTGCAACCTACACCACAGCTCGTGGCAACGCCGGATCCTTAACCCACTGAGCAAGGCCAGGGATCGAACCCGCAACCTCATGGTTCCCAGTCGGATTCGTTAACCACTGAGCCACGACGGCAACTCCCAAAAATAGTCTATGACTCTTAACGAGTGAGGATGCTCATTTTAGAAAAACGGAGGAGAGGAAGCACACAGGCAGATGTGGTTGGTACCTACCTTATCAGCCTTCCTGAGCTACGATTCTCCTAAAAGGAAGCTTGCAGGAGAAATAAGTACACTGTAGAGCAACTGCACCAGTTTCTTCTCAGACCCGGTTTAGTTCAGGTCCCTAGAATGACCTCTGTGCAAGGATCTTGAACCATTATCTTGGAAGCATTCAGATAAAGACACACTCACCCAGGGACTTGTGGGGAAAAAAGTGCAAAGGAACAATGGCACCTTCATTTTGCAACCGGCAGTCACTTGGCGGGGAGGGCGGGTTTGTTTTCTATTTCCACACAAAGGCGCTTTAAAACCAGGAACATGACTGTTCTTGGAGGGATCACAGTTTAAGGTTGCCCAGGTGCAGTTCTACACACTCACTCTCATCTGATGAAGGGCTTTCCTGTGGGTTCATCTGTGATTTAAGTCAAAAGCCGCTTCTGAGGGATTGGATGAGCAGAGAGTCGTGGGAAAAGGACCGAAGAAAGGAGCTACATGGGCAGACCTCAAAATGCAAGAAATTCTAGTGCTTTAGATAAACAAAAACTTAGAACCACCGCTTTTAAGAGCATGGGAAGACCTTCGCAAAGACTAGAAATGTCAAATAACTTTTCCCCCAACAGAATGCCAGTTCTGCTAGTTTATAAAAATGAATGCCTGCATTTGCTAAAAGGGTATTTCTCAGGTAAAATAAAAAGAGCAATTTATACTTCTCTAGATAGATTAAAAAAAAGAGATATGGCTCATCCAAATTACCCATAAACAATCTCACTAAGTTTCAAGAAAGCTATATGTATATATATACACACACACACACATATATATACGTATATATACGTTATGTGTGTGTATATATATATATATATATATATATACACACGCACATATATGCTTAAAGTAATTATGAACTGTAAGCATAAAATGTTTATTCACTTAACCAGTTCCAATGTATGATACATAATATTTGCCATTTTTAAGAGCTAGGATACCGTTTACAGAACTTGAAACTATATAAAGTTCTACTGACATTTACTGAGTGTTTACCATTTACCAGGCATTATTTCCATCTAACATATACCAGCTGATTTATTCTTTAGCAACTCTATTTTACCAATGAGAAAACCAACCTGCACACAGGGGTTAAATAAGGTTACGCTGCAATAAAGTGCAGATTCGGGGAACAAACTCAGTCATCTGACTCCAGTGTACACTCCCTGTTATTGGGCTTTACTTTTGCTTCAATGGTTCTCAGGCTTTTTTCAGCTAAGACACACGTAATGATAGAATTCACATCCTTGGCCGGCTCCTTGGCCGTGGCCGCGGAGGCGCTTTGGTTTCCTGTGGCCTCGCTTCCATACCATTGTGTTCCTTCCCTTTCAACAACGCACACTAGCAAGTGAATGGGGCAGAGTGCTATTATTTGAGGATAATCCTGAATCAATTTACTTTTAGTAAAGTAAATTTTTACAAACCTCAGCTCTCTAACATTAAGTCGTATGTAAAATGCCATACAAGTGAGTCTTATGAAAGATCTATTGAGAGCCTGTGGTTTACTACCTAAAAGCATAAAAGCATGGAGTAAGAGAGATCTGGGCATGTTTTGTGTTCTGCCACTACTAGCTGTGTGACTTTGGGTAAGTTGTGAGCCACTCTGAGCTTTAGTCTCCTCATGGGCACACTTTCCTTACCATGTGGGTAGAGAATTAATTGACACGGCATGTAAGAGCACATAGCAATCTGCAGCATCATGGATGCAACTAGAGATTATCACACTAAGTGAAGTCAGAAAGAGAAAGACAAATACCATATGATTTCACTTATATGTGGAATCTAAAATATGACACAAATGAACTTTGCTATGAAACAGAAATGACTCATAGACTTGGAGAACAGACTTGTGGTAGCTAAGGGGGAGGAGAAGGGAGTAGGATGGCCTGGGAGTTTGGGCTTAGTAGAGGCAAACTATGACATTTAGAATGGATAAGCAATGAGGTCCTACTGTACAGCACAGGGAACTATCTAGTCTCTTGGGATAGACCATGATGGAAGACAATATGAGAAAGGGAATATATATATTTACTATATAGCAGAAATTGGAACATTATAAATCAACTATACTCTAAAAAAAAAGATTAAAAAACTAAAAAATATTAAGAATAAACCTGCCTAAAGAGACAAAAGACCCGTACTATGAAAATTATAAGGCGCTGATGAAAGAAATTAAGGATGACATGAACAGGTGGAGACATACCATGCTCTTGGATTGGAAGAGTCAATATTATCAAAATGACTATACTACCCAAGGCAATCTACACATTCAATGCAATCCCTATCAAATTACCAAAGACCTTTTTCACAGAACTAGAACAAAATAGCTTGTTTGGAAACACAAAAAAACCAGAATAGCCAAAGACATCCTGAAAAAGAAAAATGGAGCTGGAGGAATCAGGCTCCCTGACGTCAGACTCTACTACAAAGCTACAGTCATCAAAACCGTATGATACTGCCACAAAGACAGAAATATAGATCAGTGGAACAGGATAGAAAGCACAGAATTAAATCCACGCATCTATAGTCAACTAATCTATGACAAAGGAGGCAAGAATATACATTGGACAAAAGACAGCCTCTTCAATAAGTGGTACTGGGAAAACTGGACAGCTACATGTACAAAAATGAAACTAGAATACTTCCTAACACGATGCACAAAAATAAACTCAAAATGGATTAAAGATCTAGATATAAGACCAGATACTATCAAACTCTTAGAGGAAAACATAGGCCAAACACTCTCTGACATAAATGATAGCAACATCTTCTCAGATCCATGTGTCAGAGTAAGGACAATAAAAAGAGAAATAAACACATGAGACTTAATTAAACTTCAAAGTTTCTGCACAGCTAAGGAAACTCTAAACGAAACGAAAAGACAACCCACAGAATGGGAGAAAATATTTGCAAATGATTCAACTGACAAGGGATTAATCTCCAAAATTTACAAACAGTTCCTACAGCTCAACACCAAAGAAACAAACAACCCCATCCAAAAGTGGGCAGAGGATCTAGGCAGACAATTCTCCAAAGAAGACATGCAGATGGCAAATAAACACATGAAAAGATGTTCAACATTGCTCCTCATTAGAGAAATGCAAATCAAAACCACTATGAGGTACCACCTTACACCAGCCAGAATGGCCATCATCAAAAAGTCTACAAACAATAAGTGCTGGAGAGGGTGTGGAGAAGAAGGATCCCTATTACACTGCTGCTGGGAATGCAAATTGGTGCAACCACTGTGGAAAACAGTATGGAGATTCCTCAGAAAACTCAAAATAGAATTACCATTTGATCCAGCAATCCCACTCCTGGGCATCTATCCAGAGGAAACCATGACTCAAAAAGACACATGTACTCCAGTGTTCATTGCAGCACTCTGTGCAATAGCCAGGTCATGGAAACAACCTAAATGCCCATCGACAGAGGAGTGGATAGGGAAGATATGGTACATACACACAATGGAATATTACTCAGCCATTAAAAGGAACAAAATACCAACATTTATAGCAACATGGATGGACTTAGAAATTATCATGCAAAGTGAAACCAGTCAGACAATTAGACAGCAACACCCAAAGCTACCGCTTACATGTAGAAACTAAAAAGACACAATGAACCTCTTTGCAGAACAAAGAATGACTCACAGACTTTGGAAAACCTTGGTTTTTTCAAATAAGGCAATCTGGGGGGTGGGGGGATGCACTGTGAGTTTGGGATACAAAATCTATAAAACTGACTTGTGATTTATGTGTACCTATAATTGAAATAAAATCCATTAAGTAAAAAAAAAAAAAAAACTAAAAAATAAAAGCACACTGTAGACCTGTGATACATGGTGGCTGCTGGGCTCTTACACAACCTACAACATAGTACGCTTCTGACCAAAGGAAGTGGAAATGAAAGGAAACTCGATGAAGGGAGGAGAGTTAGGCTCGTCTTAGGTCTAGCTTTAATCTGCAGAACCTGCTTCTTCCACATGGCCCAGCTGCTATGCTTTTGGAGCGTTATGTGTCTGCTTTTTTATGATGACTGTTAAACTATTAGACATTACATCTTATAGCATTCACCTCTCTTTAAATTTGCTGTTGCAGGAGTTGTGGCTCAGTGGTAAGGAACCCAGCTAGTATCCATGAGGACACAGGTTTTTTCCCTACCTCCACTCAGTGGGTTAAGGATCTGGCATTGCTGTGAGCTGTGGTGTAGGTTTCAGACGCAGCTCAGATCCTGCATTGCTGTGTCTGTGGTGTAGGCCAGCAGCCTCAGCTCTGATTTGAACCCTATCCAGGGAACTTCCATACGCCATGGGTTTGGTCCTAAAAAGCAAAAAAAAAAAAAAAAGGAAAAAAAAGTTTGCTGTTGCAACCTGTCCTAAGCCAGAGAAACTAGATTCAATTCAATACAACTCATTAAACATTTTGGCAGCACTGTGTTAGTCACCTAGAAGTAGAACTTAGATTTGGGACAGATCACCTTTGACTGAGGGTAATCTGTGAATGAGGGAAATGAACACTGGCAGATGTGTAGACAGTTTGCAAATACCCATACTCTGGACTGTCGTACTTGAATAACAGACAACACTAAAATGCTGGTCCCTGGGCCCCTCTCCAGACTACTGAATCAGAATCTGTAGGAGGGGTAGTCTGGGAATCTGATACGTGTTGGTTTTCCAATTCAACACATCTTTCATGGATTCGAGTGGCAAATATTAGGAATTTTATAGAAAAGATGCAAAGAAAGGATGCAACACATCTGAGTAACTAACCTCAAAGCTGAGATTCTGTTTTTTAACCAGCCCTCAGACGATTCTGATGCTCAGCCAGATTACGGAAACCACTGGCCTTCAGAATCATGGGCTGGACCACTGATATAAGCTGGAAGGAAGAGCCAGTGGTGAGCATTCCATCGTGTTGTATAAGAAATATCTTAACACCCACCGCCAAATAATGCTCAATGGAGAAAACTGAAAGCTTGCCCGGTAAACTCTGGAACAAGGCAAGGGTGCCCACTATCATCACTTTTATTCAACACGGTATTAGAAGTCCTAGCCGCAGCAATCAGACAAAAAAGAAGAAATAAAAGGTAGGCAAATTGGAAGAGAAGAGGTAAAATTGTCACTATATGCAGATGACATGATATTATATATAGAAAACCCTAAGGACTCCACACAAAAACTACTTTATCTAATCAATGAATTCAACAAAGTAGCAGGATACAAAATCAATATTCAGAAATCAGTTGCATTTCTGTGTACTAACAATTAAACATTAGAAAGGAATATAAAAAATAATACCTTTTAAAATCATACCAAAAAATAAAATGCCTAGGAATAAACCTGACCAAGGAGGTGAAAGATGTATACACTGAGAAGGGTAAAACATTAATAAAGGAAATGAAGAAGGACTCAAAAGAATGGAAAGATATCCCATGACCCTGGATTGGAAGAATTAATTTAGTTAAAATGGCCATACTACCCAAGCAATCTGCAGATTAAATGTCATCTCTATCAAGTTAGCCATGACATTTTTCACAGAACTAGACCAAATATTCTAAAAAGTCACATGGAACTATAAAACATCCAGAAGTGCCAAAGCAATGCTGGGGGGGAAAATAAATAAATAAAGCAGGGGGCATAACTCTCCCATACTTCAGATAATTCTACAAAGCTACAGTAATCAAAACAGTGTGGTATTGGTACAAAACCAGATATATGGCTTGGTGGAACAGAATAGACAACCTAGAAATAAACCTGCACACCTATGGTCAATTAATCTTCATCAAAGGAGATAAGAATATAAGAATATAAAATGGGGAAAAGATTATCTCTTTTAGCAAGGGGTGCTGGGAAAACTGGACAGCTGCATATATCAGTGAAACTAGAACACACACACCATGCACAAAAATAAACTCAAAATG
Organism: Catagonus wagneri; assembly: GCA_004024745.2. Taxonomy (NCBI): domain Eukaryota; kingdom Metazoa; phylum Chordata; class Mammalia; order Artiodactyla; family Tayassuidae; genus Catagonus; species Catagonus wagneri. The sequence goes on from PVHT020004020.1 coordinate 3,451,325, forward strand.
GCTGAAAGACTTAAGACATGACACCATGAAACTCCTAGAAGAGAATATAGGCAAATCTAACATAAACTGTACAAATATTTTCTTAGGTCCGTCTCCCAAAGCAATACAATAAAAATAAAAAGAAAACAATGGGGCCTAATCAGACTACAAGTTTTGCACAGCAAAGAAAACCATAAACAAAATGAAAAGACAACCTAAGGAACAGGAGAAAATACTTGCAATTGAAACTATTTTTTTAAAAAATTGAGAATACTTGCAATGGCAAATGCAAGTGACAAGGGCTTAATCTCCAAAATATACAAACAACTCATACAATTCAACAACAACAAAAAACAAACAAGCCAATTGAAAAATGGGCAGAAATGTAAATATGCATTTCTCTAAAGACATATGAATGGCCAGTAGGCATATGAAAAGATGCTCAGCATCACTACTTATTAGAGAAGTGCAAGTCAAAACTACAATGACGTAACACCTCACAAGAGTCAGAATGGCCATCATTAATAAGTCTACAAATAACAAATGCTAGAGAGGGTGTGGAGAAAAAGGAACCCTCCTACACTGTTGGTGGGAATGTAAATTGGTGCAGCCACTAAACAAAACAGTATGAAGATTCCTCAGAAAACTAAAAATAGAACTACCAGAGATCCAGCAATCCCACTCCTGGGCATATATCTGGACAAAACTAACTCAAAAAATGTACATGAACCCTTATATATATAGCAACAATAGCCATGACATGGAAATAACCTAAATGTTTATCAACAGACACAGGAATGGATTAAGAAGAGGTAGGTATTTAAACAATGGAATACTACTAAGCCATAAAAAAGAACAAAATAATGCCATTTGCAACCAGAGATTCTCATACTAAGTGAAGTAAGTCGGAAAGAGAAAGACAAATACCGTATACCTCTTATGTGTGGAATCTAAAATATGGCACAAATGAGCCTATCTACAAAACAGAGACAGACTCACAGACATAGAGAACAGACTTGTGGTTACCAAGGGGGAAGGGGATGGAGTGGGATGGACTGGGAGTTTAGGGTTAGTGGATGCAAACTAACATATTTAGAATGGATAAACAATAAGGTCCTACTATTTAGCACAGGGAACTATGTCCAATCTCTTGGCGTAGACCATGACAGAATATAAGGAAAAGGGGGTTTACATATGTATGGCTGAGTCACTTTGCTCTATAGCAGAAATCGGCACAATATTGTAAACCAACTACACTTTAATTTTAAAAAAAAGAAAACAAAAACAACACACAAAAAAAACAAACCTGGGGTTAAACAGAAAAAAAGAAAAAGAAAAATCTTAGCAATCTCCACTTCTAAATAACGAGAAGGCATTTGGAAGTCAGAACAAATGGGTAAAAAAGAGTAAGGAACTTTGCCTGCTCCCACCTGTTATCGTCTCCACTCACTTTGCAATGTCTGCAAATCTGGGAAATTTATCCAGAGCAATCAGAGCAGGATTCTGACATCAGCACATATAAGCAGATATAATTTGTAGATGATAAGAAACTGGTGTTCTAAAGAAGGCAACTTCCTAATTTCCTTTGTAATAGGTGTTCTGTTGAAGTATAAATATCATGAGACCAGGGATACTTTCTGCTTGTTGACAGATAAATAACATGGCTTACGATCAATGATCCACAAATACTTGTTAACTAAATCAATAAGTCGGTGATTAAATCAGTGATTGCAGAATCAAAAAGAATAAAATGCTTAGGAATAAATTTAGCACCATCTTCTTAATTTTGTCTCTCCCTATGCAACTCATCACCAAAACTAATTTTTTTTTCTTTTTACGGTTGTACCTACGGCACATGGAAGTTTCCGGGCCAGGGGTCGAATTGGAGCTACACCACAGCCACAGCAATACAGGACCCTTAACCCGCTGAGCAAGGCTGGGGATCGAACCTACATCCTCACAGAGACAACGTCGGGTTCTTAACCTGCTGAGCCACAAGGGGAACTCCTGCCCTCTTTTTATAAGGACACTTGTGATTACATTTAGGGTCCACTAGGCTAATTCAGAAGAACCTTCTCCATCTCAGGAATCTTCACTTAATCACAGCTGCAAACTCTCTTTTGCCAAGTTGAATATCTTTGGGGTCATTATTTAATTTTTCATGATCATATAAAGGGGGTAATAATAAATCCTATGTTTCAAATGGTAAATTTTTTTTTAGGCAGCTTTACATTTAAAAAAATCTGTCATTTGGGAATTCCTGTTGTGGCTCAGAGGTAATGAACCCGACTAGTATCCGCGAGGACACAGGTTCGATCACCGGCCTTGTTCAGTGGGTTAAGCATCCAGCATTGCCGTGAGCTGTTGGTGTAGGTCGCAGATGCGCCTTGGATCCTGAGTTGCTGTGACTGTGGTGTAGGTTGGCGGCTACAGCTCCAATTCAGCCCCTGGCCTGGGGACCTCCATATGCCACACATGTGGCCCTAAGAGAAGAAAAAGACTGTCAGTTTACTGAAGTCTTCTGTCGATCTCCCATTTTCCATTGATTTATTTACAGTTTCACCCAATGAAGTGTTTTTCCTCCCCAGTTCATATCACAGATATTTATTTGTGATTACTGACAAGAAAAAAGATTGTCTTAAAAATCACATCATTCAAAAAATTAACAAGGGTTCTTAACCCATTGAGCCACAGTGGGAACTCCCCAAACTAAATAATTTAGTCTCCTGTCTCTCAGTCCCCACTGCTGCTTCCTTATTTCAGACCCTGGCCTCTCTACTATGTTGGAAGAACAGAATTCCAACCAGCCTTGCGCCTCTGGTCAGACGCACTGCCTTGTTCCCAGCCGTAGCCCAGTGTCGAGCACCAGACCTCAGCACAAAGCTGGCTGATCACCAAATGTGAGTTGAATAAATGGCCAAATACAATGACGAAGGAAAGTAGAATATTAGAAACTGTGATATGACAATAAAGTAGGCTTGACGTTAATATTCACCAAATTAATGGGGACAAATATTCAAGATGAAACATCAAATGCGTAATGAAATCTTAAATAGGAACCAACCCAAGGAATCATAAAGAAACAAATCATGCTGAACAAACATGAATTACGGTGAAAACTGCATCAGATATATTATGCATTTGATATTATGAATTACCTTTGTCGCCTTGTATTATGAGAACATCCTTGTAAAACTGGGGCAAATTGACTTATCTGAATATTCACAGCAGGAAGGGAGACACCAGTAATGGAAATGGCAGGAAATAGGTGGAGAGAAAATTCCAGGAAATCATTGCCCTTCAGTGTATAAACCTTTTAAGCCTATGGAAGTCAAGGTTTGAAAACTGGAATTTTTACTCCTTGCATTTCATTGGTCATGAAAGGGGGAGAGCACTCTGCTTCTCCACCATTGTCTATTTTGGACCTGAGATTATGGGACGAGACTTATGGAAAATATATGACTCTAGGAGTTCCCCAGTGGTGCAGCAGGTTAAGGGACCGGTGTTGTCACTGCTGTGGCAGGGATCCCATCCCAGGCCCCAGAACTTCTGCACACCACGGGTACAGCCACAAACAATAATAAAATAATATATATGCCTCGGCGTTCGTGTCCTAACTCAGCAGAACAAATCTGACTAGTATCCATGAGGACATAGGTTTGATCCCTGGCCTCGGTCAGTGGGTTAAGGATCTGGCGTTGCCATGAGCTGTGGTGTAGGTTGCAAATGCGGCTCAGATCTGGTGCTGCTGTGGCTGTGGCGTAGGCAGGCAGCTACAGCTCCAATTCCATCCCTAGTCTGGGAACCTCCATATGCTGCAGGTGCGGCCCTAAAAAGACCAAAATACATACACACACACACACACACACACACACACGCCTCCATAATAAACGTTAAATGAAGGAGCTACTCACCCAAAGCCTATAGCCACCCAGTAGTTCCTAACTCCCTGATGGGGCCCCACCATAGGCAGAATGTCAGGAGAATAGGTGATAGGCCCGTTGACGATATTGATGATGTCAGCCTTTTTCAAGACAGGAACCATGTCCATGGCAGCTTCCACGTGTTCCATGATTCGGTCTAGATCAGACTCGAAGAGCTCCTTTCCAAAAGCTGGAAAGACATGCCACTGTGGTCAGGATTCCACAGCTGCCTTGACACGTACTCCAAAGTGACTTAAATCTCTAAGTCAGCTTACATTTAAAGACGGCCTGGTAAGAAGGTACTTTCTTTTTTCAGGCAAACTTGAAACTCACTGTTATCAGATGAGTAACCAGGAGCTCCTGTCGTGGCTCAGCGGTAACGAACCCGATTAGTATCCATGGGAACATAGGTTTGATCCCTGGCCTCGCTCAGTGGGTTAAGGATCCAGCATTGCTGTGGCTGTGGTGTAGGCCAGCATCGACAGCTCCAATTCCACCCCTAGCCTGGGAACTTCCATATGCTGTGGGTGCGGCTAAAAACATAAAAACAAACGAACAAACATAAACAAATAGATGAGTAACCATTCTTTTCCTGAGAATAATAATGTTATTTCTTGAAATAATAAATGATGAAAATTAACCTTCTTTAATAAAAAATATTCATGTATGCATATTAGCAGTTTCCAGTACTTAGACCACTCTACTCAATATTCTGCAATAACTGAGATGGGAAAAGAATCTGAAAAAGAATGGATATGTGTGTATGTATAACTGAATCACTTTGTTGTATAGTAGCAATTAATAAAACATTGTAAATCAACTATAATACAATTTTTTTAAATAAAAAAAAACAATAATTGGATTTGTCAAGAGAAATCTTTTATCCTTCAATTAACCACAAAGGTCTGCTTCATCCTCCCAGGTGAGGGCCAGTGGGAGTTTACGAAGTCATGTCAGGACACTGGGGATATGTGGAAAACTACTCTCGGATCTAGGATGAGGGATTCTGGACACCTTTTAAGTCTTGGCAGGGAAGGAAAGGCTTGGAGGCCTCATTCCTCAAGCTATCTCCCATGCACACCTGAGGATTAGAATTCCATGAAAACAGTCAGGGTCCTGGATCACAAGCATCTCAGTCGTAATGAGTTGCTGTGAAGGCAGGGCCATGGGTGAGCTCAAGGAATGTCCCCACCCATACCGGTGACGTGCCCGCCCAGCGGCCAGCTGCTTGGTCCTCCTGTGCACTGCACGTTGGGTCGGCGGCGGGGAGGCCTGCGGGTCAGAGCCGGACATGTGGGCGCCCAGGGCCAGCCAACCATCTGACTCTCCTTCTAATTATTCTCCTTCCCGGAATTATTGAAACAGTTGTTCAACGTTTATGTGGAGGAGAGGGCTTGCCAGCACTGGGGAAGAGCAGGGATGAAGGCTCCCAGGTAACCAGCCCTCTGGGATCAAGAGCTATTCCCCACAAATACCAACGTGCACAACTCCTTGCATTTTTCTCTCTCTCTCTCTCTTCTTTTTTCTTTTTGGCTGTACCTGCGACCTGCGGTATATGGAAGTTCCCAGCTCAGGGATCTAATCCGGCCGTAGCTTTGACCTATGCCACAGCTGCGGCAACGCCGGATCCTTAACCCACGGCCCTGGGCCTGGGATTGAACATGCCCCTCAGCGGTGACCCAAAGCCGCCCAAGAGACAGCACCAGATCCTTAACTTGCTGCACCACAGCAGGAACTTCTCCTCTGGTTTCTTTATATTCCCCATATTTGTGTCCCAACGATGTTTCCTCTCCTTTTACAGATTAAAGCCTCCTTAATCCTTCATCTGGCTCTGCCGAAAGGTCTCATAAACAACAAAAACGGGAGTTCCCTTCATGGCTTAGTGGTTAACAAACCTGACTAGGATCCATGAGGATGCGGGTTCTATCCCTGGCCTCGCTCGGGGATCCTCGGTCAGGGATCCGGCGTTGCCGTGAGCTGTGGTGTAGGTTGCAGATGCATCTCGCATGCTGCATTGCTGTGGCTGTGGTGTAGGCTGGCGGCGGCAGCTCCGACTGGACCGCTAGCCTGGGAACCTCCCTATGACGCTAGTATGGCCCTAAAAAGAAAAAACAAAACAAAACAAAAACAGGTCCTTCTCTCCCCTAGAAAACTTGAAAGAGAAGCTGTGGTACCTCCTGCGTCAGTACAGAGGC
>PVHT020004020.1:3467751-3510213 GCA_004024745.2 Catagonus wagneri
GTCATTCGCAGCAACATGGATGGAATTAGAAACCCTCATACTGAGTGAAGCAAGTCAGAAGGAGAAAGACAGATGTCATATGAAATCTCTTATAACTGGAGTCTAAAACATTGCACAAATGAACATCTCAACAGAAAAGAAAAGCACGAACTTGGGGAACAGACTTGTGGTTGCCAAGGGGGTGGGGGAGGGGTGGGAGGGAGTGGGGATAACTACTGCTTTAATGATGGAATAGCAAGGAGCTCCAACTGTATTGCACGGGGAACTATATCTAATTACATGTGACAAATCCATATATGTACATGTAATCGGGTCACCACACAGTGCAGTTGGAAAATCTGACAGAAATCTGTAAACCAGCTATAATGCAAAAATAAAAAAAAATAAAAAAAAGAATGTCCTTCCTAGCAATCGTGGCTAAATTTCAATGCAGACGATGCAACACAACACCAATCCGCCTCCACGCTGGCATCACACACAACTATAGGCAAGGGTGTGCAGGAAGCCTTTTAAAGACTCACAGAGGCAAACGACTCCGAGTCCCAGATGAATGCTATGAACCCACAGGGATCAGAGACACTCAACAGGGAGAAACACAAGCCTCTGCTCCCCTGAACAGCCCCACATTGCACCCTCAGGTAGTTTGTACAAAGGGGTCTGAAAGCTTGGGTTCATACCTCTGCCCCAGCTTTTCCTAGCTGGTTGAGCTTGGAGCCACTACCTAAACTACTTAAGCTGCAGTTTCCTTTTTAGCAATACTATATACTTTTGATTATGATTGTGAAGATTAAATGAAGTTATGCACGTAAAGGGCTTAGTACATAAGTAAGTGTTGTGGTGTTGGACTACGGTCCTAGTCACTGTTACTAGCCAAACAGGGTCATCACCCAGCAACAAGACGCTAGATTCCCAAGTGGATTTCTTGCAGCCAAATTTTGTTAAAATTGGATTAATACCTGGCATAGAGCCAGTAACGTAGCCTTTCTACATACACATACACATTGACGCACCAGATTATTGCCTTTTCCTGCATTTCTCAAACAGGAGGCTTATGTATGGAAACCCCTAGATCTGGGGGGGCACAGTAATAATGAAAACAGTGCCAGTGTTTCCTCAGTTGTCATAGGTAGAAAGCTAAAAAGGTGTTTCACTGTTTGTACTGTATTTAGCATGCATAAGAACCCACCTGGTAATTTACCCCAATTCCAACATTAATCATCTGATTTTGCCATTCAAAATGTGTGTACAAAGTTTCTCTACTTTTAATTAAGTTTTTAAAATAACATTTTCTATCTTAATTAAAGTCAACAAATGGTAAAAATGCCCTTGAGAGAAATACCTTATTCATGTTGAGTAAAGGGAACAACTCTTGAATTTTTTCAGGACCAATAATATACTGTTCCGTTGCATGCCAGCCAGTGCGAGTCATCTGATATTTAAATTCATCTACCCTTACAGGAGTTGTAGCAATTCTGATACTCCCTGGCTGATGGAATCCCACGACCTGTGACAATAATGCCAATAAAAACTCATAAAGAAACCACTATTTAGCATTCAGACATGGTTCTCCTCCAGCACAATGAAAATGCAGGCATGCAAGAAAGAGGTTTACTATGCAGTGAAAGTAATAACCATATAGCGTATTGGCATCATACAAAAAGATACTAATTCTGCAACTATTTACTAAGTGTCTCCTCTGGGCCAGGCACTGTGCTCCCAGAGATGCTGTTGTGAACAAGAGAGGTGAAGACCCTCCTGGATGGAGCTTACAGTCCACAGGTGAAGAAACACAGCTAAAAGCATATTACAACGGGAGCTAGTGTTCATGAACAGAGGGAAAGAAAACCATGTGAGAAAAAAAGGAAAAAAGCAGGAGTTCCTGGTGTGGTGCAACAGGATTGGCGGTGTCTCTGGAGTAATGGGATGCAGATTTGATCCCCGGCCTGGCACAGTGGGTTAAGGATCCAGCACTGCCACTGCTGCAGCATAGGTCACAACTGCATCTCTGATCTGATTCCTGGCTGGGGAGCTTCATATGGCTCAGGGAGGGAAAGAAAAAAAGGAAGAAGAAAGGAGGGAGTGAGGGAAGGAGGAAGGGAAGGAAGGAAGGAAGGAAGGAAGAGGGAGGGAGGAAGGAGAGGGGGAGAGGGAGGGAATGGAGTGAGGAGGGAGGGAAGAAAGATAAAAGAAAGAAAAAAGAGGGAAAGAGAAAGACAAAGGAAGGAAGAGAGGGAGAGAAAGGAAGGAAGGAAGGAAGGAAGGAAGAAGGAAGGAAGGAAGGACGGGGATTTGAGGAGGGAACATGAAGAATCAGTGTTGCACTGAGGAGATTAAGTGTAAATTGGAACAAACATTCACTTGGCATTTGCTGTGATCCTTTAGTTGGCCAAGCACTTAGAGAGGTTCTGAGTGACAGGGATCAAAGATGAAGTCCTTGTACTCAAGTTGCTCAGAGTCTGTATATTGAAGACCAACCAGTAAAGCAATAGGACAGCCGAGAGAGATTGTTGTTTTTAGAGGGTGCGCACACGTGTTCTTGGAACCAAGAGCCCCCGGCTCCATTTGACTGCTGGGTAAAGAAAGTCAAGGACAGTTTCTCAAAGGAGACAGCCCCCAGGAAGGGTAGAAGATGACTGGTGAAATGGGGACCAGAAGAAATGTTGTCTCAGACAGAGAGCCCGGCACGTTCTAGAACTGCGCATAATTAAAAATAGCCAAAACATCTGAGCACAGCAAAGAGTGGCAAGAGAAAATGTTGGAAAGGCAGGCTTGGTGATGAAGGCCCTTCCTCTTTGGCTTTTGGCCTGTACACTGTGGAGAGCCATGCGGTGGTTTTAGGCAAGGGAAATAGCATGAAACACTTAAGTTGACTGCAGATTTAGTCTGTGGGTACTTTTTGCCTGCCACTTTATTCTGAGGGCACGACTACAAATGAGAAGAGAGAAAAATAAAAGTGAGAGGCCTTTAGTGATGTGTTTTTCAAAGCCATGTGACAATCTGGCATGTGCAGTGGTCAGATCCTTTGCAATCCGGGGCTGAAAGGCTCTGATGTCTTAATTTCTAGAAAGCGCTAGATAGAGACTAAAGATATTTTTGAAAGCTGCTTTTTATTCTTTTTCATTTCAAAAATCAAGAAGAGCAGGCAATTACATGGGTAAAACACTTCAAGAAATTAAACTGATTGGAAAAAAAAATAGAGTTCCCAACATGGCTCAGTGGAAATGAATCTGACTAGCATCCATGAGGATGTGGGTTCAATCCCTGGCCATGCTCAGTGGGTTAACGATCCGGCGTTGCCGTGAGCTGTGGTGTAGGCTGCAGATGTGGCTCGGCTCTGGCATTGCTGTGGCTGTGGCGTAGGCCAGAGGCTACAGCTCTGATTCAACCCCTAACCTGGGAACCGCCATAGGCAGCTCTAAAAAGACAGAAAAAAAAGAAAAAGAAAAAAGAAAAAGAAATTAAACTGATTGGAAAGCAAGCTCTAGACGTTCTCATCTTAAAATCTCATTAGAATCTTCTACCACATTCAGCACTTCACATGCCACTGATGTCAGTACACACAGAGATACGTGATGATACCAAAATCCTTCAGAAATCTCACATGTCTCTGAGAAACTGACTTCAAAGATATCTTCATCTTAAATGCATTTACCTGTCCAGTTTCTTCTTCCAGTTTCTCATAAAGCTTGATGCTATCATAATGTATTTTCTTCAAGTTTATTCCAGGATGAAAGTAAGTTGTTAAACCTGCCTTCAAAGTGGGGGGGGGAGGAAACACCGACAAAAATTAACACTCTCAAAATGTTGATAGTTTGTCTATTAAGAAGTCATGTGCTGCTGGCAAGAAACTGAGAAGCACCAGCCAGTCCTTCGGGATGAAAACACATCAGCACCAATTTGAACACCCATAAGGCTCGTGGCAGTTTTAAGAATCCATTTGAACCATGTAAATAATGTGAGAGCCAGCCAACAAACATATTTTTTTTTTTTTTTAGTCTCTAAAAGTTATCAGGGAAGGGGTAGTCTGCGGATTCAGGAAAGGGATGACTTAAGAGAGTTCAGGAATACATGCTATTGGGAGTTCCCATCATGGCTCTGCGGAAACAAATCTGGCTAGCACCCATTAGGATGCAGGTTCGATCACTGAGCCTGGCTCAGTGGGTTAAGGATCCAGTGAATTAGAGCCTGATGAGTTGGTGAACAGATGTTCACTGCAGCTTAACCAATTTGATGAATGAGCACATAGACTGAACCCCACAAATATTTTCCAAATAAATATTGAATAATCGTGCTCAGGAAAATCATGCTACAGCTCCAATCCAACCCCTAGCCTGGGAACTTCCATATGCCACCAGTGCAGACCTAAAAACCAAAAAAAAAAAAAGAAAGAGAGAGAGAGAGAGAATGTTCTGTCTATGTAGTAGCATCAGGTGCTGACAAAGCAGTCTTGTTAAAATATAGCAAAACCTCAGGACTTTGGGACTTGTGACCCCATTTTGAATGGTCACACTGCAAGCCATGCCTTCCTCCCCAAAGCATCTGATTTCTGTATGCTCGAGAAACGATTAACCTTAAGAACATGTTATATACTTCAGTGAGGCTGCTTTTATTTTTATAGTCTGCCCCTTCAGCTGGCTCCCCAACCTTCCCCATTCTCATATCTGCTCCAAAATGTCTCTGTGTCAAAAGTGCATGGCTAAAGAAAATGTGATAGCTGCAGAATGGAATATTAATCGGCCACGAAAAAGAAGAAAACGATGTCATTTGTAACAACATGGATGGACCTTGACAGCATTACACTAAATGAAATAAGACCAAGAAAGATAAATATCAAATACCAATACCATACAATCTAGTTTACATATGGAATCTCATAAACAAATAAACAAAACAATGGAACTCACAGGTTCAGAGAACAGACTAATGGTTCCAGGGGCTGGAGGGTGGGCGAAATGGTAAAGGGGGTCAAAAGGCCCAAACTTTTAGGTATAAGATAAGTTAAGTTCTGGGATGTAATGTACAACATGGTGACTATAGCTAATAATAGTGTATTGTAGGAGTTGCCATCATGACGCAGCAGAAGTGAAACCGACTAGTATCCAGGAAGATACGGGTTTGATCCCTAGCCTTGCTCAGTGGGTCGGGGATCTGGTGTTGCTATTAGCTGTGGTGTAGGTTGCAGATGCAGCTTGGATCCTGCATTGCAATGGCTGTGGTGTAGGCTGGCAGCTGTAGCTCTGATTCGACCCCTAGCCTGGGAACTTCCATATGCTGCAGGTGTGGCCCTAAAAAGAAAAAAAAAAGAAGCTATCATCTTAAAAATTTTGCCCACTTTTCCTAAAAGAACTGAAGAGCATGTTGCTTTGTCTTTATCACCATCATCATGGGATGTCTAAGCAGTAATACTACAAGGAAGCTAGTAATCTAAAATGCAGGCTACATCAAATCAATCAACTGTAAATGAGCAAATAAGTCATTAAAACATTAAAGTGTGCACACTCCTTAACAATCCGGAAGTGTTCAAAGGGTGTAAGCTCCCCAGCTTTCCCTCTGCATACATGCTCTGACAGGGACAGCTCATGGCCCCCTCACTCCCTCACTTCTGCTCAAGTGTCACCTCTTTGAAGTAGCCTCGGGGCTCCCCTCCCCTCACCTCTTTACTCAGCTCTACTCCCCTGGCACTGATCACTCTACAGCATCGATTGTGTCTTCTCCGTAGGGCAGGGGCTTTGTTTTGTGCCTTGCTGTGTCCTCACCTCCTAGAACAAGGCTGGCCTGACACACAATATAGGCTCCTCTCATCATTAATATTTGCTGAAAGAGTAACCAAATGTCCCCTAAGAAGAAGTTACAGGAGGAAAAATGCAATCCATTACAGGACAACGGGAAGTCTGAAAAGGAAGTCCGATTCAGGGAGGGGAGAGGAGCTAGAAGGGTCCTTAGCAGGGTAGTAGGAAGCAAACTGAGGGGGAAACTGGGGGACAAAAGAGACAAGGGTGCCTGTGAAGATTCAGAAAGAACACTGAGGATGGGTGTGGCAGCCAGCTCTCTCTCCCAGACTGAGCGGTGAGGGAGCAGGTGAGAGACAAAAGAAGGAAGAGGAGCTGGGTGGGCTTGGTGCCATTTTTCTAGAAGTCTCCATCCAGTTGGTGGGTGTGGTCTGACTATGTGACCCCTGGGCCTCTGGGGTGAACTGGGCTTAAGTCTGGGCAGCACTCTTCCCAACTCAGCTGGAAGCAGGCGATCCATTAGCACTTGATTCTGTCCCCTACCTTGAGCAAGTTCTGGGTGTCAAAAGGCATCTTATCTCAGTAGAGGAAAGCTAATGATGGAAAGAGACAGGGGCAGAGACAAACACTGCCCGACTCTGTTTTTTTTTTTCAATTGAAGTGTAATTGATTTATAGTGTCGTGTTAGTTTCTGGTGCACAGCAAAGCGATCACGGGATACTGAACATAGTTCCCTGGGCTCCACGGTTGGACCTTGTTGTTTATCCTAACTCTTCCTCCTAACAAAAACGGCACCTGAAGTCTTAAAAACCTCCCCTCTCATCCTTGGCTAATGTCAGAAAGAACTGCTTTGACAGTATGAAAGCAGTGTCAATCACCTTGCTTATCTGAGCAGCTTTCCATGTAAACCCAATTATTGTTTAGCACTGGAACAATTATGTGTACTATTAATCATGCAAGATCGACGTGGCCGTGTTTTAACACAACATGAAAGCTATGTCTCATGTCCTCAGCCCTCAGAGTTAAGTCCTCAAGAATTCAAGCTGCTGCCTCACAGCATTAAGTGAAAATCATAAATCAATAAACATAAAAGGACCACAAAAGTCAGGTGAGGGGAACAGAGGCAAAGGCCTGTATTCAGGATCACTCGGCCACTATCCTTTGATGCAAAAGCTAACATAGACTAGCCACTTACCATGATATACTAGCCACTTACCATGATAACTTTATACATATTAATTCAATCTTCATCACAATCTTTATCCTAGTACCTATGATGTAGGTACTATTAATATTCCCATTTTACACATGAGAAATGGAAACTTAAGTAACATGCCAGGAATCACATAAGTAGAAAATGACACAATCAGCATTTGAACCCAGGAGCTGCATGTTCATAATTTTCTTGTCAAGATTATCAACATCATAAATGTTGATCACCTCCTTTGAAGTACAGCAACTAAACTGCAATCGCACTTTGCAACACTGCTAAAAGGGAACTCACTCTAGAGAGACTGCAATGGGAGCTGTGGATGGGAGAGAATTGCACAAGTGATGATTAGGTGCACAGGACAGGTTTGAGGTGTTTTCCTTACTGCGTGCCAGGTAGATCCAGCAGTGAGCTCCGATTTCTCCAGGAGGACCACATCTTTCATGCCTGCTTTGGCCAAATGATAAGCCAGACTCACACCAACGCAGCCACCTCCAATTATCACTGTTTCTGCTCTGTCTTTCCATCTTGTTTCTGCAGATAAGGGTGTGTTTTCCTCCCTGGAAGACAATTTTTTAATAGCAGCTTTACTAGGCAATTGTAGTTGGAGTTTTTGTGGGGGTTTTTTTGTTGTTGTTATTGTTTTCCCTGACTAGTGTGCTAGTTTTCTTCTAGTACTTAACATCTAGTGCCTGAGAGATTTGCATATGCTAATGTAATCACTGAGGAAGCCTAAACTTGACCTAGACAAACTGGTTGGGGGAACAAGGGGGAGGTATTTGAACCCCCATTCCATGCAATTCTGGCCCACTGTGTCGATAATTAATAGAACTAAAGAACTGAACAGATGGCTTCTTCTTCTCAAAGGATCTAGAGAATAATTTTTCTCAGTCTACTTTAAAAACACACTGAGAGTCATTTTATTCCATAAAATAAAAAAATAATCATCATGAAGTCTATTATCTGTAAATCTTGGATCACCTCCCCCTCCAATGTTTTCCAGGCTGAAGAGAGTCAGACGGAGCACAGTGCTCATCCTCATTTAACTTCCTCTGGCCATGTACCTGCTTCTCTAATTACAGGTATTGCTCACTGACTTGATACATGTGTTTGCATGACTGTCCTCCTAGCTAGATCATGAGCCTCGCCAAGACGCACTGTAAAAAGCAAGGTATAAGCAAATCAAAGAAGCGTGCGTGTGTGTGTGTGTGTGTGTGTGTGTGTGTGTGTGTGTACCTTATACCTGCGTTTGCCTTGCCATAGACCGTCTCTGGATAGATACAAATGATACTGCTAACAGTTGACTGGGAAAGGGGATGGAGTAGGAGAGTCTTTGCACCGGAAACCCCTTTGGCACTCTCCCTTTGTACGGCTGTGCATGGGAAAGAACATACACAATTCTAGAAGCGATCCGAATGCCCATTATCCGGGTCGAAGCGCCCCTAACCCAGAGACCGCCTCAGCCCCTTGCTCTCTCCCCGCAGCCGCCCAGCCGCGGGCCTCGGAGCAGACCCTGCCCCACTCACCCTTCGCGGCCGCTGACGGAGCGCGGGCGGCCGGGGGTGCCCCGCAGCGGGAAGCTCGGCAGCTGGAGGCCACGCAGCAGCTGCGCGCCCAGGCGGAACATGGCGAGGCCGAGGCCAAGGGTGAGGACGCGGGCACCTGCTCCCAGGGGCAGCGGACGGGGTGGGGGTGGGGAGCGAGGGAAGAAGGGGTGGGGAGCGAGGGAAGAAGGGGTGAGGACCCTCCCCCTTGGCGAGGGGCGGGCTCCTGGCTTTCTTTGCGCGCTCCTCGCCACCTGGCACCCGCACTGTCGCGGCGCGATGGCACTGGCCGGAGGTCACCGCGCCAAGAAGGTGAGTTTCGGAAAGGTACTCCGTCCTCCTGGCTGCCGGGCTCCACCTCAGCCCCTAGCGAAGCTGTGCGGCCCGGCAAGGCACCTAGGCGGCTCTCAGCCTCGATTTACCCGATCGCGGGTCGCAGGGACGACAGTACCTCCGGGGTGTCAGTCTGAGATCACAATCTTGGTTAACATTCATGTACTTGGTGCCTGGCACTGCGCGACTGACTACTTCACGCAAATTATCTTCTCTACATTTACCCCCATTTTACAGGTGAGGAAACTGAGGCTTAGAGTCAGAGGACTGGCTCAGAGTCATCCACCTAGTTTAGGTGGAGCACTGACTGGAGTTCCAGCCCTCAGACTTAGGCTGCGGCACATTTTCTGCCCTCAGCCTATTTGCATCCACAGCTCTTTGACTCAGCGGTCCAGCTCACTCCCTTCATGATTTGGAAAAGGATCATTGCCTTCAGCTCCCCACTCCCAAGCCTCGGACTGGCCTGAAACCGGTCTGGCAGGAACACACCCAAATCCAGGGGAGTGGGCGTAGGGTGCGAGGGGCTGGGGTGGGGGGCTCCACCGTCTCATCCGGCAGTCCCAGGCTGCTCCAGACTGCCCTTTCCGGAGCGGATCTGCTGGCCAACTGGTGCTTTGTCCACCCCACCCCCCACGCCCCATTTCTACTCTGCATGTGTGCACGGTGGGGTGAAGGGGTGACAAAGCTAAATTAGGAAGGGCATAAACTTGAACGCGGGAAATTTCGCAACTCCTCAAACAATGCACCCGAGCCCCGCATTTCAGAAGAGAGTGTGGTGAAGGAAGGGGTGATATAGATGTGGAAATGTACACGGCTTTGTTTATACTAAAAAGTTAGAAACATACAATATGCCCTGCAATAGTTGGCTCCGTAGATACGTTCATCCACTTAAGCTATGTGGCAGCCAGTTGAAAAGCTAAGTGTGGCAACAGGCAAAGCGCTTTGGCAGTGTTAAGTTACAAAAGGAGGTATATCACAGACTGACCCCAACTGTATAAAAACATTTAGGTGATTTCGTTGTGGCTCAGTGGGTTAGGAATCTGATTAGTATCCATGAAGATGTGGGTTCCATCTCAGGTCTCCTTCAGTGAGTTAAAGGATCCTGCGTTGCTGTGAGATGTGGTGTAGATTGCAGGCTTGGCTAAAATCCCGCGTTGCTGTGGCTGCGGCCGGCAGCTACAGCTCCGATTTGACTGCTGCCCTGGGAACTTCCACATGCCACAGTGCGGCCCTAGAAAAAATAAAATTAAATAAATAAAGATATTTATACACACACTGTAAGAAAGGACACAATAATGGTAGTGGAGTATGGGTTTAGAAAACTTAACGAAAAAGCCTATCTTGGATATGTTTTTCTGATTATAAAAGTTAAATATCAGCATTGAAGAAAATGAGTACAATAAAAAGAAAAAGAAGCAAAGAGCGTTGTGCTGATTTCTTTCTCTAAACTTTCTCTAATAATATGTTCACCTCTACAGTTCACTTTTTTGAAGGTTTTTTTTTTTTTGGTCTTTTCTACGGCCCCACCCGCAGAATATGGAGGTTCCCAGGCTAGTGGTCTAATCAGAGCTGTAGTCGCCAGCCTAAGCCACAGTCACAGCAACGCGGGATCTGAGCTGCGTCTGCAACCTACACCACAGCTCACAGCAACACCAGATCCTTAACCCACTGAGCAAGGCCAGGGATTGAACCCTCAACCTCATGGTTCCTAGTCGGATTCGTTAACCACTGAGTCAGGATGGGAACTCCTTTTTCGGGTTTTTGTTTTGTTTTGTTTTGTTTTTTAAATGTACTCTCCTTTTTCTATTTCCTCCTTGCCTCTGCTTTTTGCAACACCAAGATTATCATATGAGAATCCAGGCAGGAGGTGTTAGTGGGATGGAGTTAATCTCACTTCTCTTCTCAGCTAACAGGTGCATTTTAAGAATTCTTTTAACTGTCACAGAGGACACTTCCAATTGCTTCTTTAATTCAAAAGAGCCGTCCTGGTGGCAATTTCAGGCAGACGAGTAAATAATCTTAAGCAGACTGGACCTCTAGCAGCTTCTTGCCACAGGGTGAGGTTGGTCTACTCTTCTGTGTATGAATAGAGGTGCCCTGAAGCCATATCTTAAATCCAAGAAGTCCAGATACTATCTCTAGAAAGGGGCATAAATGCCTCTCAGAGCTCACTATCTGATCCCAGGCAGAGTCACTGTCAAAGTGAAAGGGAGGATGGAATGAACATATAAATATACTGCAAATAATTTACAGTGCTCTTTATTTTACACCGTCCTCTGTCATTCTAGAGCTGTCCTTAGATCAGACAGGTGTAGTAATTAACCCAGGCGGTAAGTGTAGCAGCAAAGGAGCAGCCAAGAGATGCTCCGAATTCAAATCTAGAAAATTTAGTTGTTTTGCTAATGACTTTAGAAAACGGGCAAACTGTAAAATGATGGACCTGAGTTCCTTTTGTGGCTCAGTAGGTTAAGAACCCTACATAGTGTCCATGAGGACGAGGGATCCCTCCCTGGCCTTGCTCAGTGGGTTAAGGATTTGGTGTTGCCACTAGCTGTGGCGTAGTTTGCAGATGGGGCTCAGATCCAGTGTTGCTGTGGCTGTGGTTAGGCCGGCAGCTGCAGCTCTGATTGGACCGCAAGCCTGGGATCTTCCCTATGCCACGGGTGCGGCCTTAAAAAGAGAAGAAAAATAAATAAAATGTTGGACAAACATCCAGATAACAGATCAAAATGCCTTACCTTTACTTGGTATCATAAAAGCACAATCAAATTTTGCACTATATTTTTCTTAAAAACCCCAGCTAATTTTCTGTTAAAGAGTATCCACTTTCCCCTTCTTGTCAGGGCCAGACTTGAAGCGTATGTGAGATGTGTGACATTTTCAAAACAACCCTGTCTGTTAACTCTTTCCTTCTTTTTTTTTTTTGCTTTTTAGGGCTGCACCCACGGCATATGGAGGTTCCCAGGCTAGGGGTCCAATTGGAGCTGCAGCCACAGCAACGCCAGATGCGAGCCGTGTCTGCGACCTACACCACAGCTCACGGCAACGCCGGATCCTTAACCCACTGAGCAAGGCCAGGGATCGAACCCGCAACCTCATGGTTCCTAGTCGGATTCGTTAACCACTGCGCCACAACGGGAACTCCTGTCTGCTAACTCTTGGCCTAGTTTATTAAGGGCCTCCTTTTGCTAGATGCTGTAAAAGGAGGTAGGGATATGTCACCGGAGCCCCAAGCATCTTATATTCAAACAGAGGCGACAGGGAAGTAACCAGATACTGCAGCACAGGTGACGGAGCCAGGAATGGAGGGTGAGTGAACTTATGCAAGATACAAAGGAGGGTGTAATAATGACGAAGCGTAGGTCGGGCAAGGCTTCACTCCGCAGCAACAGAAGATAGTTTAGAGAGGGCTGGAGTGAAGCCGAAACCATTTCAATAGTCCAGGGGCAGTGAGGACGGGGGGCACATACGTGAGATGTGTTGCACAGATGCACTCAGTGTAACCCTGTGACGGATTGGATGTGGAAAGTGAGAGACTGACCTGTAACACCCAAATTGTACGCCAGAATTTTCCCCTCTAGAATTACTTGACGGGTAATATTCAATTTGATTCTTAACATAGTTAACTCCATCGAAATGTCTTTGATTGCCAAAGATGAGATTTTAGACAGGTGGCAATACCTCTGATCCTCTCCCCTGTGTGCCTCGGCAGCACTTATTTATTACATTGTTCTGTGATGATCTGTTGATCTAAGGCCTTCCCCAAGGTCGCCAGACTTGGAGCTTCTTGAGGCCAGGGACCACGTCTTAATCCTGCATTTATTACCCCTCTTGCCTAGAATTGAACATGACATGTGGGAAGGTCTCAATGACAGCTGAAAGTTTAAGTCCTTTTTTATGCTTCAAAAGTACGAAAGGAGGAAATTTCATGCTGTGGAGGGAGGTACGAATCAAAAGAACATATTAACATTTCTTCCACATTCAGCTACAACCCATCTTTAAAGTAAAGTATGGAAACACAACCAGAGTCAGGAGCGCCCTCTGTCAAAACAGTGTTTGTGGCTGACACAGCTAACACAGCGGCTCCATGCTGAATCCCTCCACAGCAAAATAGAGATGGGGGCGCTGGCGAGCAGGGCTGGAACTTAGCCTCGGTGCAACCTGGCAACCGCTGCTCCTGTACCTTCCTGAGCTACGGGCGTGAATGATTAGAAGGAGCGACTGGAACCATGAGGTTTCGGGTTCGATCCCTGGCCTTGCTCAGTGGGTTAAGGATCCGGCGTTGCTGTGAGCTGTGGTGTAGGTTGCAGACGCGGCTCGTTTCCCACGTGGCTGTGGCTGTGGCGAAGGCCCTAGACTGGGAACCTCCATATGCCGCGAGTGCGGCCCTAGAAAAGGAAAAAAAAAAAATAAGGAGTGACTGAAGGCTTTTCTCCCCCATTCACGGCTCTGGGTCCCGCTGTAGGCAAGACTGAGATGAGCAGCTGGTATTTTCAGTGAAAAGTTGTATCTTCGACTAATACAGTCTATACATGGATCCCCATGGGGGTGTTTGCACTTTTTGTAAATCACAGGAAAAGTCTCCCAGAAAAAATGACACTTGACCGAAGACCTGAAGGAAGTGAAGGGCAGGCCATGCAGGTGTCTGGGGAAGTACTTTAGACAATGAAAAGCTTAGCCTTGGGTGAACTGCCCTGGATGCAACCTTTTATTTAGGTTATGGGTGGGTTGACTAGAAAGGGCAAGAGACATGGTTAGGAATTTTTTTTTTTTTTTTTTTTTTGCTTTTTAGGGCCACACCCGCGGCACCTAGAGGTTCCCAGGCTAGGGGTCAAATCGGAGCTGTAGCGACCAGCCTATGCCACAGCCACAGCAATGCCACATCCAAGCCGCGTCTGTGACCTACACCACAGCTCACGGCAACGCCGGATCCTTAACCCACTAAGCGAGGTCAGGGATCGAACCTGCAACCTCATGGTTCCTAGCAGGATTCGTTTCTGCTGCACCATGACGGGAACTCCTGAAAGTAAAAAAAAACTCCTGCTTTTTTTACTCACTTAGCCCTAAGATCTTGAGGCAAGTCACTTAGCCTCTCTGAACCTCAGTTTCCTCATTTGCAAAATGGGAAATAAAAACTGTCTGCCCTGCCTAACTCCCAGAGCTGTTAAGAATATCAAATGATAACATGTCTGGGAACATGCTGGAAAATGTAAGGCATCATTATGAAACGCTGTGTCCAGTAAGATTTTGTCCAGTGGTTCATAACAAAAAAAGAGGTTCATTTGTCCCACCTAACAAGGGGTCCAGCACCAAGATGCTAGCCTAACAAGATGTCATGAAGACACCAGGCTGCAGTTTGCAGTCCACTCCCCCTGCCTTAGTGTGTGGCTTTCAAATGGCCTGGCTGGAAGATGATGGCTCCACCTCCAGGGCTTAAGCTGACATTTAGGACAAAAAGTGACAAGATGGGAGGGAGGGGGCATCTGTATCAGAAAAGCAAAACCTTTCCAGAAATCTTCAGCAGGCATTCACCTATGTCCCACCACCTTGTCACATGGCCACTCCAGCAGCAAAGTAGTCTGAGAATTTTTTTTTTAAGTTGCGGACATTGTCTCCCCGAACAAAACATACTAGCAAAGAAGAGGAAGAAAAATGCCCATTAGTTAGGCAACGAGCAGTGTCCGCCACAACTGTACTGAAAAAACAAAATAAATAGCTGTCGTGGAATCAGCACTTTCACTACGATTTGACTCTGGTTAAATTGTATTGGAGAAAAAATAGTCACAGAACTTTGCGCAAAACAAGTATCCAAGAAAGAGAGTGTACTCGGTCTTTCGGAACTACTCTGAGGCACCGATGGTTTTAACAGAGCTGGAGCCGGAGGAGCACAGTACCAACTTTCCTATAATCAGAGATTGCTTTTAGGAGGGGAAGAAAAAAAAGTTTGGTCTTTAGGTGGTTTTTCTTTCTCTTCTTCAGGGCATTTTGGAGCGTTTGGATAGTGGGGAGGTTGTGGTTGGAGACGGCAGCTTCCTCCTAACTCTGGAGAAGAGGGGCTACGTGAAGGCGGGGCTCTGGACACCAGAAGCCGTGATAGAGCATCCAAATGCAGGTTGGTACCAGCATTGCTTATGGCTTATCTGGGTGATACTTTGCTTAAATCTGACTGAGAGAAGATAAATTAGAGTGTTGTCTAAGGACTGTTCCATTTGCCAAAATTGCCGAGAAGTGGAGACAGTTACAGTAAATGAGCTGAATCAAACAGAAGAAAATGGTCTCGCTGTCTCCTTCCCTCCCCCCTCTAAACACACACACACACACACACACACACACACACATCTAGGGAGTGCTAAATTATACATCCTAATATTTGTTTTGTGAATATTTACCTTGTGAATATTCAAGAGTCTTCTTAACACAGTAAAACTATTATTGCTGCAGGTTCATCCTTCTGACTAGTTTGCACACAATATTAAAACAGCGCATTTGTTAGGGATGATGAATGGCATCCACCAGTTTCACAGAGTGTAGACTGTAGAGAGCCACATTCTGGCAGGGGGAGGGGAGGGGCAAAGAAATAAACAGAGTTGTACCTCATCCTCCTGGCTGCAAAAAAAAAAAGAAGAAAGGGTTGGAGGTAGAAACTGTGATAGGATGGTTAGTAACATCAAATTGGAGCTTTAATTCTACCTTTGCTCTTTTTTTTTTTTTTTGTATTTGCTCCGCTAAATTAATGTGGGAAATAAAGCCAAAGAAGAAATGGGTGAAACAGGATTCAAGTGGGGAATAGAGTTTTGATTCACTCTGATTTCACTTGTATATGTACAGTGTATCAGACAAACTTGGGGTCATGTTTCGGTTCTTCTGCTGACGAGCTGAGTGACCCTGGACAAGTCATTTGACCCTTAAGGATCAGTTTCTTCATCTGTCCTATGGGGGTATAACATGGCCTGTTTATGAAGACTTGTCAGTTAACCCACATGAAACTCTCAGCATATTATAAATACCCCAAGGTAGGACAAAGTTTTGTCTTTCTGGTGTTAGCAGGAAGATTTCATCTGGCCCAAGAAGAACTTGTTCTTAATTTTTTTTTTCCTTTTGTATTTTTAGGACCGCACCCATGGCATATGGAAGTTCCCAGGCTAGGGGCTGAATTGGAACTGCAGCTGCTGGCCTACACCACAGCCACAGCCACAGCCACAGCCACGTGGGATCCGAGCCACCTCTGCAACCTACACCACAGCTCATGTCAATGCCGGATCCTTGACCTGCTGAGGGAGGGAGGCTGAGAATTGAACCCACATCCTCATGGATACTAGTCAGATTCATTTCCACCACACCACAACGGAAACACCCTCTTAATTTTAGATCTTTTTTGCTCAACTAGGAAGAAAGCACTGCAACAACAAAGATAAAGACAGGTGGGGGGAGAGAGAAAGAAGGATTTTCTGATGGACCAAGGAAAGCTCCCTGACTGCGTCTCCCCAGCTGCTTGCCGTTGAATCCATTTGATGCGGGCACCACCCAGATACATTCTGCCCACTGTGACAACTCCCCCATTCTGCTCTGAGGGCTCCCCCGTGCTGACTGTAAATAGACCAGCCACATCCTTCATGAT
The DNA here is from genome assembly GCA_004024745.2 of Catagonus wagneri. Taxonomy (NCBI): domain Eukaryota; kingdom Metazoa; phylum Chordata; class Mammalia; order Artiodactyla; family Tayassuidae; genus Catagonus; species Catagonus wagneri. The sequence goes on from PVHT020004020.1 coordinate 3,484,186, forward strand.
ATCAGCAAATGAATGTACCCTCTCTAGACCAAGAGACCAAGGGACAGTTGGCCAGCCAGTCCTCCCTGTCTGCATGTGACTGATGGCACTGGGCCACGAGGCCCATCGGCAGGTCAATACGAGGCTACTCTAAACAGCCCCAGTTAGGTATGGGCACCACCTCATCCTGCCCCTGCATCCGGCTGACCTGAATCCGCAGTTTCTTTGTAAGTCCAAAGTTTGAAATCGCGTAGGATTGAAAGAGATGTGAGTGGGTGAGCTGCTGCTGAAACTGACAGCTTCTGTCATTTTGTAATTGCAATAAAAAAAAAAACAAAAACAATTCCTTTGTAGTTCGTCAGCTTCACATGGAATTCTTGAGAGCGGGATCAAATGTCATGCAGACTTTCACCTTTTCTGCTAGTGAGGACAATATGGAAAGTCAGGTAAACTAAGGCGGTGAGTAGGGGCGAGGGGGCGAGGGGTCATCTATAATAATCACACACACACATACACACACTAACATAATAAAAACAACCTCTTTTTTTTGTCTTTTTGCCTTATCTAGGGCCGCACCCGCGGCATATGGAGATTCCCAGGCTAGGGGTCTAACAGGAGCTGCAGCTGCTGGCCTTCGCCACAGCCACAGCAACAGCAACGCGGGATCCGAGCCCCGTCTGCAACCTACACTACAGCTCACGGCAACGCAGGATCCTTAACCCAGTGAGCAAGGCCAGGGATCGAACCCGCAACCTCATGGTTCCTAGTCAGATTTGTTAACCACTGTGCCACGACGGGAACTCCTAAAAACAACCTCTTGATGGGAATCCATGGAACTGGCCTGATGGGTTACTATGCTGTTTTTTACTAACTCTTCCACATAAGATATCTATTGCATAATTAATCATGATGTAAACATATTATGTCCTAAACAAATGAACTTTTGCTTCTTCTTTATCTAGGGGAGGGGCTGGGACTGGGAGAAAACAGGCCATTGGAAGGACACGTCCATCCTCCCAGGCTGTGTTCTTATAGAGAAAGAACGCTTTGTAGAGGTTCTTCTCATTTCACATTCTTCTTTTCTGACTTATCTATCTGGAGACAGGGGGTCCCTGGGGAAAACTGTACGGGCTTAGGGATTAGGAGAATTGGGTCTGATATCCAGCTTTGCCATCTATTGGCTATGTGACTTTGCACAAGATGCTTAGCTGCACAGAGCACTGGTGTTTTCTGCAAAGTGGAAATGACTTATGCTTATAAGCATAGGGTGGTTGAGAAAAGTGGATCAGGTGAAGGATGCAACAGTATCATGAGATATTCTACAAATGTAAAGTGCTGATACTTACAAACATCAAGGTCCATTTATTAATTCAACCAACCAGTGCTTACTGAGTACCTGTTATAGTCCACTCTCTGTGCTAGATACAAATATGATACAAAGGCATAGACCCTCTTCTGAAGTGTCTCCAGGTTAAGTGTGGGAGGCAAAGGAGCATTTACTGAAATCCGGTGCTGTGAGCCAAGTGCAACAATAGAAATACAAGCTCACTGGGAAGACAGCAGTCGGTTCCCAATTCTGTTGTGTTTTTGAATCAGATTTCAAACCAGTGACTTGTACCCATGCGACTCGCTCATTGCCTCCTTTGATATCTGTTATCCTTCACCTTTAAAACACCAGGCTCACCATCTGAACTCTTGCTCTCTAACCTCAGTGGGAGGCTGTCAACGCTGCCGCCTGTGACATCGCCAGAGAAGTGGCTGGCAAAGGTGATGCTTTGGTAGCCGGGGGGCTCTGCCAGACGTCATTGTACAAACACCTCAAGGATGAAGAGAGAATTAAAAACCTTTTTCGACTACAGCTCGAAGTATTTGTCAGGAAAAACGTGGACTTCTTGATTGCAGAGGTAAGCCAAGTGTTATAGGCAAAGGGGTCACGCTATTTTGATATAACTGCCCAGTGTTCAGCTTTCACAAAGGTACGGCACTGCCTTATGCCCTCATTTCCTCCATGGAGCTGGTCAAAGTTTTATCTAAATGTGCCCTAGGGAGTTCCCTAGTGGCTCAGTGGGTTAAGGACCTGGCATCATCACTGCAGCAGCTTTGGTTCCTGCTGTGACCCAGGTTCGATCCTGGGGACTTTCTGCGTGCCACAGGTGCAGCCAAAAAATGAAAGTGAAAGCAAGAATAAAAATAAATGCACTACAGTCAAGGCCAACATCCTCTCACTTGTATGCTAGGTTCTCTGTGAAGTGAAAGAACAAACCCAGGAGAGGCCTGTCTGTAGCCTTGGGTTTTCTTCTGGGTGGCTGTAGCAGCTGACTGTCTGGGACCCTACAATGTGGGGTGAGACGAAGGAGATAGTGATTCAGAGAGCACCCTCTCCTGTGGGAAGCACAGGGCTGGGAGGAGCCATAGGCAGAGATAGAGACTCTACTGGAGCAAAGCCTCATGGGGAGGAGGCTGCTCAGGCTCATCCAGGCCCCACCAGTAACACTCAGTGCCAAGAAGGAGTTTCCTCGCCTTCCTCCATCCATGCCTTGCTCATTCCATCTCTCTGCTTTCACTCAAGCTATGACACATGAACAATATTTTAAAGTTAGAATCAATGAGAATGGTCACTGACTGGACATGAAAGCCCAGAATATTCTCTTCCTCCCGTTCCTAAAATTTAAAAAGTCTTCATTCCCAATTTCCCATCACAATTGCTACCATCTGGAGTCAAGGCCTCAGCCCAGATCTGCCCAACAAGGACCACAGCCTGCTAGTTCCCCAACCACGCTACTAAACCTATTGAAAGCCCTGCTTCGTCAACCTTCCCAAGGCTTAGAGCAACCCAAGCATGTCTACACCACCTGCAAAAAAAAATCATCTACAGAATCGAGCACAATCTCTGCCCCATGTGTTCTCCAGATGGATAAGACAAGTGCCTTTGTTTGTTCTTTTTAGGGCCATGCCTGCGGCATATGGACGTTTCCTGACTAGGGATCTAATCGGAGTGACAGCTGCGGCGACGCGGGATCTGAGCTTCATCTGCAACCTACGCCACAGCTTACAGCAACACTGGCTCCTTAACCCACTGAGTGAGGCCAGGGATTGAGCCCGCATCCTCACAGAGGCAACGTTGGGTCCCTAACCCACTGAACCACAATGGGAACCCACAAGTTTGTTTTTAAAGAACCTCTCTTTTGACTTTCTCTGCCATTCATCACACACTGCTTCTGCGGAATCCATTTGTCAGTCAAGAGGGAAGAAACAGGGATATTTCTGCTGACTTTTCTCTACTTCAATTAAGTTCAGCTTTTCAGTTGTGACATTTAAGGGGGTTCCTGGGAAGCACTGCTGAAAATGATCTGGGTTTACCAGACAAGGGATCCTGTCTACCAGAGTCAAAGACACTTAGTAGCTACCCCTCCCCTCTCTGTACCTCAGTGTTCTCATCTGTGCAAATAATCATATTTCCCTTCCTACCTTAAGGAGCACTTACGGATATCTAGCTAGAAATGAATATAAGCAAACTTTGAAATTTGAGGCATGAAAAACTATTCATTATTCTGTAGAGATTACCCCAGTTCCTTAAAAAAAAAAGTCTAAAATTTATTAGAAAAACTTTTGTTCCTTCAAAATTATGGTTTCAAATCATCAAGTACTTTAAAATCCTTTTTAGCATGATATCTGAATGAAAATCTATATGTTATTGTTAAAGGAATGAAAATATTTACTCAGAAAGTAAATACAGACACATTATCACACGTATTTGGTAATTTTTATAACTGATTTTGCAACATTTGCAATCTACCACTCAAACTGTGGTTTATCTTTGGACCAATTGAAAGCAATGAAATTTCTCTTAGTATTTTGAATATGCTGAGGAAGCTGTGTGGGCTGTGGAAGTCTTAAAGGAATCTGGAAAACCCGTGGCAGCCACCATGTGCATAGGCCCAGAGGGAGACATGCATGGGAGGACCCCTGGAGAATGTGCTGTGAAGCTGGTGAAGGCAGGTAATTTGGACCCACAATGGAATAAGCAGTTACTGTTGATGAAATTTAACCAAAGTTCTTAATATTGGGAAAGCAGTTTGGAAATAAAAGCATTAGCTGGAATCGGTCTCTTCATCTGCAGAACTTGGGAGACAGAGAGGAGCTAAGCTCTAAGGCACCTTCCAACAATTAAAAAAAAATCAGAATCTGTATGTCTATTTTGTGCCAGTACCATACTGTTTTGATGACTGTAGCTTTGCGGTATAGTCTGAAGTCAGGGAGCTGATTCTTCCAGCTCCATTCTTCTTTCTCAAGTTTTCTTTGGCTATTCAGAGTCTTTTGTGCTTCACCTCACACAAAATTTAATTCAATTTAAAAATTCAAATTCAAAATTTAAAACTTTCAGATCTAAATCTGTGAAAAATACCATTGGTATTTTGATAGAGATTGCACTGAATCTGTAGATACCTTAGATAGTTTGGTCATTTTAACAATATTGATCATTTCAATCCAAGAACATGGTATATTTTTCCATCTGTTTGTGTCATCTTCCATATCTTTCATCAGCATCTTATAGTGTCTGGAATACAGGTCTTTTGCCTCCTGAAGCAGTTTTATTCCTAGGTACTTTATTGTTTTTTATGTGATGGTAAGTGGGATGGTTTTCTTAATTTCTCTTTCTGATATTTCATTGTAGTGTATAGAAATTAAATCAGACAAAGGCAAATATATGATATCATATATGGAATCTAAAAAATAACGTAAATGAACTTATTTACAAAACAGAAAGAGATTCACAGACATAGAAAACAAACATGGTTACCAACAGGGAATCAGGGTCAGGGATAAATAAGGAGCTTGGGATTAACGGATACACACTACTATATGTAAAATATATAACACAGGGAACTCTACTCAGTACCTTATAATAACCTATAGTGGAAAAGAATCTGAAAAAGAATATGTATATGTATACAACTGAATCACTGTGGTGGTACACCTGAAATTAACACAACACTAAATAAACTATACTTCAATTAAAAAATAAACAAGTAAATAAATTATGAATCAAGTAAATAAATGAATTTCTCTGCACAGGGGCTTCAATCATTGGGGTGAACTGCCGATTTGGGCCCTGGACCAGCCTGAAGACAATGAGGCTCATGAAGGAAGGCCTGCAGGCTGCAGGTTTGAAAGCACATTTGATGGTGCAGTCCCTGGTGTTCCACATGCCCGACTGCGGCAAAGGAGGGTTTGTGGATCTCCCAGAATATCCCTTTGGTAAGCTCAGGTGCCTATTAGAGTCATTGTGATTTCTTGTTGTGACAAAATGGAAACGGCTATAATGAACAACTACAGTACAGACTTACAGTATGAGCCTGCATAAGACAAAGACATTGAATATTAACCAAAAATGAGCTACCTGGAGTTCCCATTGTGGCTCAGCAATAATAAACTCAACCCAAATCCAGAAGGACATGATTTCAATCCCTGGCCTCCCTCACTGGGTTAAGGATCCGGCGTCGCCATGAGCTGTGGTGTAGGTTGCAGACGTGGCTCAGATCCAGCATTCTGTGGCTGTGGTGTAGACCGGCAGCTACAGCTTCAATTTGACCCCTAGCCTGGGAACCTCCATATACCTCGGGTATGGCCCAAAAAAGACAAAAAAAAAAAAGAGCTCATATTCTAAACTTTATATTTTTTTCTTTGAAAAATAAAATACCCCTCAGAGCAATGATTATTTGAAAATAGAGATGGTAACAGAAGTGCCATAACTATTGTATTACAGCACTGGAGCCCAGAGTTGCAACCAGATGGGACATCCAAAAATACGCCAGAGAGGCCTACAACCTGGGGGTCAGGTACATAGGCGGGTGCTGTGGATTCGAGCCCTACCACATCAGGGCCATTGCAGAGGAGCTGGCCCCAGAAAGGGGATTTTTGCCTCCAGCTTCAGAGAAACACGGCAGCTGGGGAAGTGGTCTCAATATGCACACCAAGCCCTGGATTAGAGCCAGGTAGGAGTTTTTAATGAATATTACTCTTTTCCTCTAATCTCATCTGTTAACATTATACATGCGCACGATAATAAAAACTTTAAAGAAATGTATAAAATGAAAACTTAAAGTCACCATTCCTGATACCATTCTCGTTCCTGGGGGAGCTGGTTTGTCATTTATGTTTTGAAGTCTTGTTCCTCCATTTTTTGTTTTATCAATTTTAAGTGGCAATCGCCCTGAATGAAAGTGGAAGAATTTAAATAGTATGGGGAGGGAGTGGGATGGACTGGGAATCGGGGTTAACAGATGCAAACTATTGCCTTTGGAGTGGATAAGCAATGAGATCCTGCTGTATAGCACTGCAAACTATATCCAGTCATTTATGATGGAGCATGATGGAGGATAATGTGAGAAAAAGAATGTATATATGTATGTGTGACTGGGTCACTTTACTGTACAGTAGAAAACTGACAGAACACTGTAAACCAGCTCTAATGGAAAAAATAAAAATCATTTAAAACAATTAATAATCTCTCCCCGTTCCCTGTTCTCCTTTTCCCAACTTTGATATATGACACTTTTGCTTGTTCTCTTGGTTATCTTTGTAAGTTGGAACTTCATATTTAACTACCTTTTTTTTTTTTTATGGCCACACTGCAGCATACGGAAGTTCCTGGGCCAGGGATTGAATCTGAGCCGCAGCTGTGACCTACACTACAGCTGTGGCAACACTGGATCCTTAACCAACTGTAGCACAGCAAGAACTCCCTTAACTACCTATTTTTGAATCCATCAGTATGAGGCAGTATCTCTTGATTCCATTCTCTATAAAATAAGAATTGAGATCCTCTGTTGCCCTCAGCTTTTCCTCCCTCATCTACCTCTTGGTTTCTTTAGGGCATACGGTTATTTTTGCCTCATCATGGTTTAAAACCAAACGCAGTGTAAGCGCGCTAAAAGCAAGCACAATGTCAATTTAGTAATTAAGTGTTCGATTCCATGTGAAATCAAAACTTGGAACATGTTTCAGACTTAAAACCTCCTTTTTCCAGCAGATTTCAACATGTGGGAAACTAGGGAAGGCCGGTCTGATCCTTCTCTTTCTCTGTCTTAAGTTTCCACTCCTCCTTTCCCATACTGCTAATCATGGTTTCTAACCTCTGTTATAATTCAAAGAGAGACGAGAGAGGATGGAAAAGGGAGTGAACTGGTATGGCTTGACTGGCACCCTAATAGAAAAAACACATTCTCTGGACCTGACAGAGCCCCATGGTTGTGTTTATTGTTCTTCAGGCTTCCACTGGAAGCTTTTGTCTGCATTTCTTGTGCCACAGGCATTGCATTGCATTTTTCTCTGCTCTTCCCTCAGCTCCTGACTTTCTCAGCAGGCCACTACAAATACATCTCATTTTGGAGGGCCTCATTTTCTTTCCTGGTGTTTCTCTTGAGCCTGGTTTTAAATAACCCCAGGCTAGCTCTCTGTCTCCTGTATTAGGCTGAAAACTGGCTAGAAGATCTGTTTTTTGTTTGTTTGGTTAGTTGGTTGTTTTTTGCTTTTTGGCTTTTTAGGGCCTCACCTATGGCATATGGAGGTTCCCAGGCTAGGGGTTGAATCAAAGCTATAATTGCTGGCTTGCGCTACAGCCACAGCAACACCAAATCCCAGCCATGTCTCGACCTACACCACAGCTTACTGAGCGAGGCCAGGGATCCAACATCCATCCTCCTGGAAACTGGTCAGGTTCGTTTCCTCTGTGCCACGACAGGAAATCCCCTATTTTAGAAATCTTGAACCACTTGTAGAATGTTCTAAGCATCAAGGTCAAATTAATTTTATCCTCTTATGTTTCATCCATAGTCCAAATACAAGCCATATTTTAATTTGCTTCATACTTGGACTTTGACTTTCTTTGTACAGCATTTGGTTTTTTAGGTATTCCTAATCAATTTTCTTGTTTATCATTGAAAGGAGAATAACAGGCTTTACCTTCTCTAAGGTCTTCCAATATCTAAACTATGCTGTTTGTTACAATCAACCACTTTATTACTGAGGCCATTTTTCTGGGGCCCCTTGAATTACTGTTCGTTTTGAACCATTCTCTCTCTCTCTGTCTCATCTGTTAAACACTACCATCCCTTTTCCATCTTTCAGAAGCCAGCCATAATCTCTGCTGTCTCCTCTAATTAGTACAGTTACATCTTTAATCCATTTTATACTTCTTTATTATTTTAGTGGGATTTAGAACCGCCTTCAGTTTTGAACTGGGACAACTTTCCTAATGTAAATTTATTTAGATTGTAACAGTAGGTGAGGGAGTTCCCATTATGGCTCAGCGGTAATGAACCCGACTAGTATCCAGGAGGATGGGGGTTCGATCCCTGGCCTCGCTCAGTGGGTTAAGGATCCAGTGTTGCCATGAGCTGTGGTGTAAGTCACAGATGCGGCTCAAATCTGGCATTGCTGTGGCTGTGGTATAGGCCGGCAGCTGCAGCTCTGATTCAACTTCTAGTGCAGGAATTTTGATGTGCCGCGGGCTTTAAAAGAAAAAAGACAAAAACAAACAAATAAACAAAAAAAGTAGGTGAGAAATCATTTAGTCAAACATTTCTTCTGGAAGATATCGATATTTATCAGAGAAATGCTTTCTATTGGCCTTATACCAATAGAAAAAAAGTACTAAATATAAATATAATTAAAATGTGAGGAAAACATACTTTGGTGATGATTCCCTACAGCTCAAATAAGTGGGAAATGGTTTATTTTAATAAGCTTTGCCTAGGGATCCCAAATATTCATTAGTAATCAAAAATAAAACATTATTCTGTAGAATAAATCCAGACATTCCTTGCACCCTAAACTCCCAAACATGCTAGTGTTTGCAAAAATGTGTGATTACACAGAAACTGTGGACACCCCAGATTCTAACATTTTGATCATCTAACAATATTGGTTTATTCATTGTTTTATAAGTAAAGTGGGAAAAACTATAAAAATATATTTAACACAATCCATGACCAGGAACGTTCTTATTCTTCTTTCTTAGTCTAAAAGCAAGGTACAAATGCTGACAAAGTAATTTGTATTGTTTTTAGGTACTTTCTGAAAAATTATACTTTGTCTTGTTATGTTAAAAACCAGCTTCCTATGCTTGTAATTATGTTAAAATGTTGAGTAAGTATTGTTAAGTTTCCCTGTAGAAACTTCAGAATGAATACAATCAACAAAAACAGGTAAAATTCGAACACGATGTCTTTTTCTGAAAGGTGGTATGAAACACAGTGATTGATGATTACTGAGGATAGTAATGTGAGAAAGATTCCTGGCATTAATGGATATGGGCATAACTTTTCTGTCTACGTATTGAAAATGAAATTCCTTAGCCTGATCATCCACAAACCCATGTGTATTTACCAACTATATATAGAACATATTTGGCTTATAATTAATTAACTATATATTTTTGAAACACAGGGCTAGGAGGGAATACTGGGAGAACCTGCTGCCGGCTTCGGGCAGACCTTTCTGTCCTTCACTGTCAAAGCCAGATGTCTAAGCGATAGTGGAAGAAAACACTGACATGACAGAATGGAAAGAAATCCGCTTCAAGCCTCATCTGGAACCCTTCCTCACCTCTGCCCTCAGCCCACCCTGATATCTCCAGCTGCTGAACAGCTAATGTGCTGCCAATTCAACACAGGATGCATATTGTGCTCCTGTTGTGGTTAAGCACCAAGCAGGATGCTGGGGGGAGATGCAAAGATGCTACGAAAGACCCCTGTCCTCCTGGTACTTACTGTCCCGTAGTGTTGCAGGACATGCTTTGGAAGGGCACCAGGAATAGTGAAACTTGGCTTTTAGAGTGAATTTGAGATTTTAAAACAACCAGACATCACTGAGCACCAAATCCAGTGATTAATTCAGGTACACAAGATGAATAGAGCAGCAATCTAAACTGAAATTAAAGCAATGAGTCCTTTCCTAAATGATTTGTATAGTTACTCCAAAGACGGTACCAAAGGAAAAAAGGCAAAAAAAAATGTTTTGAGCAATGACAAGATTACTTAAATAATCAGGTAAAGTTCCAAAACCATTGCTTTCAAAGATTACTTACTTAAAGGTGTTATGTCCTAGAACTTTTAAAACATGCCTGTATAATCACAAATAGCTAGATTATAAACTGCTAAGGACAAGGACCATGTGATATGCTTATGTTTGTCCTCTAAGTATTTAGCATTGTGTTCAAATAGATGCTCAATGAAATTCTTATTGATGATTGTTTAAGATAAGTAAAAATAAACAGTTTTACAGTTCAAATCTATCTTGAACTCATATTCTCTTGACTTATATTTAAGCTAATTGCTATGTATGGATTTCTCTCTATATTTTCCAATGTATCAATTGGCAACAACTAACGAAATTAAAATAATTTACCCTTATAGTGTTTAAATATATGAACTTTTATGAACCATTCATTGGAATAATAATAACAACAACAACTTATTACTTAATATGTTTCTGGCCCTGGCTTCTCTCTCTCCCCCTCTCTCACTATTATAAATATATGCCAACCGAGATTTATGGAACACAGGTTTCATTTTGGATATAGTAAGTGCAGTGTTTGGAACAGAATGACGATGAGATGGAAGTTAATAAAACTTTCAAAAGATAAACAGGTAACCAATAAAGTCTTGAAAAATAATTTTCCTATACTGAAAGATTCAAAATTTATATATTAATTGGATCACATTTTATATGATAATAAAAAAACATATTGGGGAAAAGTATTTCAAACCATGTTTTCTAAGTCCAGGAAAGTACGTTCAACTACCCCACTCTTATCAGCTTGGCCTGGCAATATTAGACAATACACTTAGACAATTAAAAATAATGGAAAAGTATATTTTATGCAGATGAAAGGGTTATATAGCTAGAAATCTCGAGAAGATCTGGAAAGCTCTATAAACAATAGAACTCAGTAAAGCGACCGATTAAATTTTTTTTTGTCTTTTTGCCTTTCCTAGGGTGCACTCACAGTATATGGAGGTTCCCAGGCTAGGGGTCTAATCGGAGCTGTAGCCGCGGCCTTTGCACAGCCACAGCAATGCCGGATCCGAGCCGTGTCCGCAACCTACACCACAGCTCACGGCAACGCCGGATCCTTAACCCACTGAGCGAGGCCAGGGATCGAACCCTCAACCTCATGGTTCCTAGTCGGATTCGTTAACCAATGAGCCACGACAGCAACTCTCCGATTAAATTTTTTAAATACAAGTCATTGCTTTTCTGTATACACTTGACAACTATCCTGAAAGTATAGTGGAAGTAAAGATCTATTTTACACTTTGAGCAAAATGATTAAATATTTAGGAATAATATAAACAGGAAATGCATAAGAGATGTTAAAGGAAATTTGGGGATGCAAAATAAGACAAATCTATACCCATGTTCATAAAGAAAAAGACAATATTTTAAGATGCGAAGTTGTTCTAAATTGATTAATAAATGTAACAATGTCAGGGGATCCTCAGTATTGAGGGGAAATAGACATGCAAACTCTAAAATTCACATGGAGGATGTGAAATTAGAAAATTAGAAAAAAATTAGGTAAAATGAGAAAAAAAAGAGCAAGAGTAGAAGGTGTGGCATTGCCAGGCAGTCACTATATACAACATAGTAATTAAAGCCACTGGATCCTTGCATTAAAAGAAAGAAAGATCAGATATATGTATAAATGTTGATGTACGATAAAGGAGTAGTATTTCAGGTCAGTAAGGGAAAGCTGGATTGTTTAATAATGCTGGGCTTTTGGTCAGTCACCTAGGAAGAAAAAGTTAGATCTCATAAAACAAGTTCAAAGTTGATGAGATTTTTAAACATAAATCTATAAAAGAAAAGCCATGAAAGAAAAAAATGTCATACATTTCACCATATAAAAAATTTTAATGTGTGCACAAAACAAAGGTAAAGTCAAACGGAAATAACATGTAACGGGGTTAGAAACCACTCTTCCAGTAAGGGAGTCTTGAGCTGCCCTCTGTCCTTCCACCTATACAGATGCTTTGAGTGGGGGCTCATCACCATGACTGACATTCAGAACTCCGCTCCACCCCATTTTCTTGGACTTACAAGTGTTGGGAGAAGGAGATGCACCCAGCTATGGACCAAAGATGTGGGCTCGGTACCAGCATCATCACCTTTGCTTGCCAGTCACTCTTCTACTGTGGGATACGATGCTGTGAGTAGGTGCCCCAAGAAGCACAATGCACTTGGCAGAGATGAAGTGAGGTGGCAGGTAGTGAGCCTACAGGCAATGGCATAGTTCAAGCAGCTTCTGAGCACTGACATATTATCTCTTAATGTAGTAACTGCCAGGCCCAACTTGACTCTTTCCTTCCCACAAAGTGGGTCCTCTCTCTTCTTGGGGAAACTTCTGGGGATCAACTCTCAGCTCCTGTGTCTCACATATGCACCAGTCACAGGTGCCAGCCTACACCACAGCCACAGCAACCGCCAGATCCGAGCAACATCCGCGATCTACACTGCAGCTTGTGGCAACGCCGGATCCCCTACCCGCTGAGCAAGGCCAGGGATCAAACCCACGTCCTCGTGGATACTAGTCAGGGTCTTAACCTGCTGAGTCACAACAGGAACGCCACTCCTAACCTTTTAAGATTTCCTGAAAGATCTCTTTCCCTCTTGCTCTGTTGTTCTAACAGGATACTGGACCAAAAGCAATGGGAAAATGAGGTCCATTTTCCTAAAAGTCACCCTTATCGGAAAGTAAATACTTGCTTTATATCTTTCCAGTGCAGGAAAAAGAAGGGGAGAGAATCATAAATTTACAGATTAAAGCAATCTGAATACTAATATTCTACCACAAATATTTGCCCGATTTGATATAACAAGGGAGATTTTCCTTAACCTACAAAATTAGGTAATGAATTTCCTTACTCTAGTAAATATAGGAAAAGATATACAATACATTCAAAGGTAGGTAAATGTACAGGAAAACAAGATACCGTTTTCAAAAAAAACTTTGTGTTGATAAAGTTGTAAGGGAAAAGACACTGTTATATATATATGCCTTTTGTAGACGTGTAAACTTGTACAAACTGGAAAGCAATCTGGATATAACTATCCAAATTTAGAATTCACACACCCTTGGATGAGCAATATCATTTCTAGGAATGTAACCTAAATTATTTTCAATTTGTGCAGAAACACATGTCTGGAAATCACCAAAATATCCATCATTGAAATACTAGTTAAGTGAATTATGGAACAACTATAGGATGATAAACCATGGAGCCATTAAAAAGAATACATGACATGCTATCAAATAATATCACTTATATCTGGAATCTTAAAAAATGGTACAAATTAACTTGTAACAAAACAGAAACACACTCACAGACTTAGGGAAAAAAACTTAAGGTTCCCAAAGGTCAAGGGGGAGGTAGGGATGAATCAGGAGTTTGGGATTAACAGGTACAAACTACTACATATAAAATAGAACCAACAAGGACCTACCATATAGCACAGGGAACTATACTCAATACCTTGTAATAACCTATCATGGAAAAAAAATCAGAAATATACATATATATAAAGTTGATTCACTTTGCTGAATACCTGAAGCTAATACAACACTGTAAATCAACTACAATTCAATAAAAAATAAAAATAAATTTTATTTTTTAGAAAATTTTTAAAGAATACATGATCCAGTAGTCCAATTCCTGGGCATATATCCAGACAAAACTACAATTCAAAAAGATACATACATGCCTATGTTCACTGCAGTACTATTCACAATAGCCAAGACATGGAAATAACCTAAATGTCCTTCCACAGATGAATGGATTAAGCAGAGGCGGTACATGTACACAATGGAATACTACTCAGCCATTTAAAAAGAATGAAATAATGCCATTTACAGCAATATGGATGCAACTAGAGGTTATCATCGTAAGTGAAGTCAGTCAGAAAGAGAAAGACAAATACTATATGATATCACTTATATGTGGAATTTAAACTATGGCACAAATGAACCTACCTACAAAACAGAAACGGAATCACAGGCATGGAGAACAGTCTTGCTGTTGCTGAGGGAGTGGGATAGACTAGAGGTCTGGGGTTAGTAGATGCAAACTATCACATTTAGAATAGATAAGAAGTGAGGTCCTCCTGTATAACACAGGGAACAATATCCAATCTCCTGAGGTAACCCATGATGGAAAACAACATACTAAAAAAAAAAAAAAAGGGAGTTCCCTTCACGACTCAGCAGTTAACAAACCCGACAAGGATCCATGAGGATGCAGGTTCAATATCCGGCCTCGGTCAGTGGGCTGGGGATCCAGTGTTGCCGTGAGCTGTGGTGTAGTTCAACGACTCAGCTCAGATACTGCGTTGCTGTGGCTGCGGCGTAGGCCGGTGGCTGTAGCTCCGATTCAGCCCTAGCCTGGGAACTTCCATATGCTGCAAGTGTGGCCCTAAAAAGCAAAAAAAAAAAAAAGTGTATGTAGGTATGATTGAGTCACTTTGCTGTATAGCAGAAATTGACACAACATGGTAAATCAACTATACTAAATAAATAAATAAATAAATAAATAAATAAATAAAATACATGAGATTAACATGTACTGAAATGGAAGCATCTACCACACAGGTTCTAAACAAAGGAATGCTCGCATCATGTGCGTGTACAATATTTCTGGGAGGAATGCTTCCTTCTTATGTGAGGGAGACTAGTGATTGAAATTATGGTACAGAAGGAAGACTTCCTTTTCTCTGATACCCCCTTTTAGTGTCTAGATGTGTTAATAAGGGTAGTTACCACTTTTTCAATGAAATAATTTTAATTTTTATAACTTTAAAATTCATGTCAAGATTCCTGACCGCAAGAGGGAAAATAAAATATCATATGAGTTTCCTAGAATGAGAAAAGCTATATCACTAATGAGGTACCAGCCAAAGATCTCAGAGTGGAATTTAATCAAGCCTTTGGATTTCACTTCCAGTTTAGAGGAATCTCAGAACAAGGTAAATCACACCAAAAGGAAGCTCCCAGGCTAGGAGTCAAATTGGAGCTGCAGCTGCCGGCCCACGCCATAGCCACACCAGATCCAAGCCGCGTCTGTGCCCTACGTACGCCACAGCTCCTGGCAATGCCAGATCCTTAACCAACTGAGTGAGGTCAGGGATCAAACCCATATTCTGGTGGATATGTGTCAGGCTCATTACCGCTGAGCCACAATGGGAATTCCAGAGTTACACATTCTTTGGGACAGCTGGCCTGGTCCATTCCACAGGTCAGTGTGCTGCATACAGTCATGAGTATAAAACAAATCAATGGAATGCATGGTCCTGGGCTGGATCCTAGTTTGAACAAAACCTACTATAAAATGTCTTCGGGGTACAAATTGGGAAAAAATTTAAAATGGACTGGATGTGAAGGGATCAGAATTAATTTTTTTCCTTTCTTTTCAGAGATGCCTAGGAATTATTAAATGGGTACTAAAATGTTAAATTACTGTTTATAATTTATTTTAACATATGGAAATGAGAGTTTTCTTAAAAAGCAAAAATGCCTACAGGTTCTGTACAGGTACAGGGAAATTAAGAAAAAGTAATTTTCTGTAAAGAGTGAAAAATGACCAGTGAAACTAAGAAGAACTGGTTTGAACTAGCCCTTTCTGGTTTCACAGCAGATGTTTACTGTCCTAGGGAGTTATCGGGAAGGCTAGATGGCCCTCTGATAAACCCTGCTGTGCTGTGTGTAGAATCAGCAATGCAGACCAGCAAATAGCTGGCATGGAAACCGTCATAAGGGATCAAAGAGATGTGCTGAACCTAAGGGGCGAAGTTCCACTGGGAAAATAATGCTGCTTTGCTGTGCACACAGCCGTGTATTTGATACCCTTAAGCAAAATCAGCAAGGTTCAGCAACCCATTTTGGCTGTACAGCCAGCTGCCTTGAAGATGAGCAGATATTTTGTTTAATCGATAATGAAAATGCTGCAAAGAGTTTCAGATGGGTGCAATTTTGCCTGACATCAGAGTTATTTTAGAGTCTTGAGGAAAATCGCTGGGGCATCCTGACTATAGCGTTGCTTACACCGTGGCAGTCACATCTCATTTCATCCTGCTATTTGTTTGGTCAGAATAGAAAGGAGAGAAGAGAAGAGAGTGGGAAATAAAAGTTGTATTTTTCATGATATGGATTCATATGACCTCGCCTCTTCAAAATAGTCAAATTGGAGAAGCGTCTTTCCATATGATGTAATATTACCTTGAAGGGTCTATGCTCATTCATGTCTTCACTCACTCACTCATTCCTAATGCTTGACTTCGGATAGTTACTGCACTTCTCCCATGTGAATCCATAGTACCCTACATTTATCATGAATAAGTACAATGTAGGGTGTTTTGTTTTTTGGGGTTTTTTTGTTGTTGTTCATTGTTTTGTTTTTAGGGCTACACCTGAGGCATATGGAAAATCCCAGGCTAGGGGTCAAATTGGAGCTGCATCTGCCAGCCACCGCCACAGCCACGCCAGATCCAAGTCATGTCTGCACTTATACTGCAGCTCACGGCAACACTGGATCCTTTAAGCCACTGAGAGAGGCCAGGGATCAAACCCACATCCTGATGGATATTGGTTGGGTTCTTAACTCGCTCAGCCACAACAAGATCTCCGCAATGTAATTTTAATACTCCCTTGATCATTCCTATTTATTTGCCTGTCCCCTACTAGAGGGAACAGAGGAAATACCTTGTTCATTGGTATATTCCCATTACACAACTCAAAAAAGATGTGTTGAAAGAATGAATGAGTGAGTGAATAAATGTACAGACCATGCTAGGGTCAAAAGATGCAAAGATGAAGAAGTCGCTGTCTCATGAATTGTGGAATTCTCTTACTGAAGATATTTTGAGGAACGAGTGTGCATGATATATGACAGACTGGCATCAGATTGTGCTGGTTTGAAGAAGCTGAAACTGGGGAGACTGGTGCAAGAAAATGGGGGAGGGGGATATCAAGAAGTGGAATGGCTCAAGGGGCAACCCCAGGAAGGTCCCAGCTGGAGGAGATGGAGGAAGTGTCAGAGTAAAGGAGGAAGCTGGCACTCAGGGTCATAAACAATGGAAAAGAGCACACCTTAAAAACGCATCATTGCCGTTTAAAACCTGGAAACCATTCTGAAGCCAAAAAAGAAGTAAAGCCAACATGGTCATTTCAGTTGTTTCTTAAAAGATGAGACACACTATGCCAAACCACTTTCAGAAACAGCAAAATGACAAATCATACTTTTCTGATTAGGAAGTTAAGAAATATTGGTTCCTGGAGTTGTTGTTGTGTCTTAACAGTAAAAGAACCTTACTAGTATCCATGAGGATTCGGGTTTGATCCCTGGCCTCACTCCTTGGGGTAAGGATCCGGCATTGTCGTGAGCTGTGGTGTAGGTTGCAGACGCAGCTTGGATCCCATGTTGCTGTGGCTGTGGTGTAGGCCACCAGCTGCAGCTTCGATTCAACCCCTAGCCTGGGAACTTCTATATGCTGCAGGTGCGGCCCTAAAAAGAAACCAAAAAAAAAAGAAAAAGAAATATTGGCTTCCTGTTCATGAAAGCTGAGCTTCTTTCCATGCTGAAGAAGCCTTATAAGTTGCTCTGATGAACATATATACCTATGTGTTCTGATTTCAGAGGCAACAAATACCCACCTAGGCTCCCTTCTAAAAGTACTTATTTCTCTTACCTACTTGCTTATTCACTCATTCTCTTCAACAAATATTTATTAAGGCTGTTATGAGCCAGACACTGTTCTCCGTACTCGGACTACACAGAATGATCAACTGGCCTGGGAAGCCCAGGACAAACCCAGTGTTGACACTGAAAGTCTTGGATATCTTGGAGAAGACTGGTCCAGAAAGGTCAAAGCCCAAGGCAGTCAGATTGCCCTATGTGTTCAAGAAACAGCCAAGGAGCCAGGGCTACTGGGGACACAGTGAAGAGAAGAGAGTCACAGGAGCTGAGAGCTGTCACAGGAGCTGAGATTCAAGAAGTTAGGGAAGTGAGAGTATGTCAGGACTCAGTAGTCTTAACAAGGATTTTGGCTTTTGCTCTGAGTTATAAGAGAAGACACTGGACGATGGTAGTGGTTGTTTTTGTTTGTTTGTTTGTTTTATGTTTTTTTTTCTTTTTTCTTTTTTTCTTTCGTTTTGGTCATGCCCATGGCATATGGAAGTTCCCAGGCCAGGGATGGAACCTGAACCACAGCAGCAACCCAATCTCCTGCAGTGACCACACAGGAACCTTAACCCACTACGTCACAAGAGAACCCGGAAACTGGAGGGTTTTGAATGAAGGGAGAACAGGATTGCTGTGGCTGTTGTGTTGAGAATAAGCCACAGAGCAATAAGAGAAAGGAAAGAGAGCTGGAGCATTTAAATCATCTTCTGGAATGTTCTGGTTGCTCTCAGTTATACCCAAGAAAACTGAGGGAAAGTTAAGTTTAGGAGCTCAGTTTTATGTTTTTAAAAAAGGGGGGGGGTCTTTACTCTTTCCTAGTCCAGTTGTGACTGTTGATTCTCAGTTCTACAATGAAAGGGAAGAAGTTTTAAATGTGGTAAATATAAACTGTTGCCTAAACTGAAACTCTCACAGCGATGCCAACTTACTTCCACAGAGTGATGGTGAGGATGTGTGGTCTGGGGCCGGACCATCTTGGGTTTGGATCTCACCTCTGCTGCTTACTAGTCATGTGTTCTTGAACAATGGCATAACTTGGCAAAGCTCCTTGTTTTCTTTACCTGTAGCAGTAAAAGCTGAACCTAGTCTTAGAGTTGTCGGGATGATTCGATGCGTTTTTTACATGTGCCTGGAGCAGGGTAAGGATTCATTAATGTTAAGCATTATTATACATATGAAGTCTCCCAGCAATAGAGGCCCGGCTTTGAAACAGATGTGAGCTTTCAGAGACAGGGCTTGAGACTAACAAATCTCCAGGCTTTTCAGCTCTGAGCACAAGATTTGCTGAATGAATAAATAACTGTTACCAAAGCATCAGTCATATTATTTTACAACTATTAAAAACTGAGTTTAGGAACAGACAGTTCAAAGATTTTTTTTTTTTTTTTTTTTGTCTTAGAAAGTAAATACTTAGATCCTGGACACATGAGAGACTATTTTGGAAATAAATTTTGTCAGTTGGTGTTGTCTGTCAGCAACAGAACCTGCTCTATCAAGTCTAAGCAGAAAAGTGTTTATTAAAGTTTATTCAGAAGTTCAAGGAACCTCCAGGAGGGCCAGAATAAACAACATTCAAACCAGTCCATGCGTGACCCCACTGCTGACACCTGATACAGGGACCACCCCCCCCTTGTATCACTGCTGCCTTGGCCACACCCATTCCAGAAGAGGGTGCCACTCCATGCCTACTTCTTCATACCCACTGCTTCCCACTGAAATTCTCAAGTCGGTATTGTGAGATTAGCGGGGCCTCAGGCCCAGGCCAGCTGGGAAAGTGAGTCTGGGCGATTCCCCCTTGGGAAGATAAGACTCCTAAAATGAGAAATTACCCCCAAGCATAGGAAAATAAGCAAAGACTGGTAGGTGGCCAGAAAACACAACCACATAAACCAAGAGAAATCAACTATTCAGGTGACTAGAAATGCCCTTATGTGAGTTCCCGTCGTGGCACAGTGGAAGTGAATCCGACTAGGAACCATGAGGTTGTGGGTTCTATCCCTGGCCTCGCTCAGTGGGTTAAAGATCTGGCATTGCCATGAGGTGTGGTGTAGGTCGCAGATGGGGCTTGGATCTGGCATTGCTGTGGCTGTGGCATAGGCTGGTAGCTGTAGCTCCAGTTTGACCTCTAGCCTGGGAACCTCCATATGTCACGGGTGCGGCCCTAAAAAGACAAAAAAAAAACAAAAAAAGGGAAATGCCCTTATGATACCATCACGTTAGAATCTAATCATATGTGTGAACTATAGATCATATTGAATGTGTAATTTAGGCTGTAAACCAAGATTATAAGTTGGAGATGATAAAAATACAAACTAAAATGAGAGGAAAAATCTAAGTTTTCATAAACTTTAAAGAATGTAAGGATCTGATTTACGTATAACACTTAAACCTGCTCGATTTATTTTTTTCAGATTTTCTTTCAAACAGAATACTGAAATAGAAATATAACATTTTATTTTTAAAACAATTTTTATTTTTTCAATTATAACTGGTTTACGGTATTGTCACTGCTGTGGCTCGGGTTCTATCCTTCACCCAGGAACTTCCATGTTCTATGTGCGAGGCCAAAAAAAAAAAAAAAAAAAAAGATGGGGTGCAAATCTTGGCTCCCTTCAACATCCAACCAGAAAGGCTGCTTGGACTCACTGTGTTCTTCTGGAGAGATTTATTCCTGCTTCCTCTCAAAGATGCTATATTTCCGAAGCCTCAGACATGAAGAATGAGACCAATAGCATCAATTTCTGCAGAGGCTATAATGCAGAAGATACCGCTCCTTTTCTCCTGCTAAATCAAATAACTGAGATGCAAATGCTATCAAATTGAGGTGTGATAATTTTTGTACACCTATAATTGCAATAAAATTCATTAAGCAATGGGAAAAAATAAAGACTACAAACCCAGAAAAAAAATAAAAAAATAAAAACAATGATAAGTAATCCAAACCATATATAAACAAACTAATGGGAAAACAACCTTTTTGAATGAACTATATCAGAGCCAAAAATATTTGCATGAATCCAGTATTATTCTATTGTTTTTTATTATGATTATTGAATTATTATACATTCTATGAATTACTAAAAATTCTTTTAATTACTGTAAATGAAAAAATTGCAATAAAAAAACAAAAATAAAAAAAATCAAATAACTGAGTCTGGTTTCCCTACAAATCCTCTCCCTTTGTTGTGGCATGGTGACATTTATTTGACACATAGTTACTGGAGGCCTACTTTGTGTCAGGCACCATACTAGGCTGTAGCCTGCATTTAGTAGCATCAGTGCTTGGGCATTGATTTGGAGAGCATGGAGGCTTGCTTCATCTAATTCATCTCCTCTTTACAATGTGGTAGGAAAAAAACATCGGCTATTAACACCATGAAGAAGCGAGCAGTTGTTAAAGTTCAGACAACATGTTCTAACTCTTAAAAACATTTTAGGGAATAGAATAGAACATTTTAAGGAGGCTATAATGGCAAAAATAAATTTCATTAATTAATTAGCTAATTAGTGTAACTAAAGGCACTGAGGCATATAACTTTATAAGCATCCCCACAGGATAATGGGAGAGGAGAATTAAGAGAGGAAGATAGCAAGAAGCGGGGTCAGCCCAAGGACCAGTTAAAATTGTGTTTCTTCGTACTTTGCCCATGGTATCAATTGTCATAGGACAAACTACTTTTTATGTTGATGTGACCAAATGTTAGAGAGTGGGGTGAGATAATGACAAAATGAAATTAGGTAAGGAGTAAAGACCCGTGTTCAAGTCCAAAAAGGCTCCAATAAAGATACACGTGATCTTCACAAGTCACTAAATCACTCTAAGCCCCATTATCTTAAAAATAAACAAATATATGTATAACTGGATCACTTTGTTGTACATCAGAAATTACCACAACAATATAAATCAAACATACTTCAGTAAAATTTTAAAAACTAAGAGAAAAACAAACAAAAAGACCCAGGAAAAAGACAAACTAAGGAATGAGAAAAATTTTTTGCAAATCATATACCTGAGTAGGGTTAATATCCAGGCTACGTAAAGAACTCCTACAACTCAACAATTTTTTAAGATCTGATTTTAAAATGGACAAAGGACTTGAATAGACATTTGTCCAAAGAAGATATAAAAGTGGCCAACAAGGACATGAAGATGTTCGACATCACTAACCTTCAAAGAAAAGCAAATCAAAGCCACAATGAGGTATCAATCCACACCCTGTAGAAACAGCAAAGTTGGTGAGGATGTGGTGAAATTGGAAGCTTGCGCTCTCTTGGTTGGAATGTAAAATGGTTCAGCCACTATGCAAAGAGTATGGTGGCTCCTTACAAAAGGAAAAATGGAATTGATGGAATGCAATTCATGTTTTAAGGCAGGACAAGAGACCGCAGCATAACACACTCCCGTACTGGGTCCTCCCTTATGTGTGATGTGCGTCTGCATGATGCACTAAGCAGACCTTCTCAAAGGTGGGAATGCCTGTCAGACCATAAAGATTCATGTTTTTGGTTTTTGCTTTTTTTTTTTGTCCTCTGACGATGACAACAATGTAACTCCTTAACAGATTCATTTTTCCTTTCCTAATCCTGTAAGGGGTCGTAGTGACCTGTTGCTTGCTTAGTTCAGGCTCATCAGGACTGTGTATCTTTGCTAAACTTTATGTTAAATGTCAGTGTGTCACTTTGATGTATAATCCCTTGTCTCAAAAATGTGTATGACTGTGTCTTTGACTTCTAAAAAAGAAAGAGTCCTCAGAGATTTCTGAAGACTCTCCCCTGGGTTATCATCCTCAGATCAGCTTGAATAAGATTGCCTCTTTAACCTTGGGTTGACTACTGATTAATTTTTCTGTCAACAGATGATTCCATTTCTGGATGTATACCCAAAAATTGAAAGCAGAACCCAAAGTTTTGTATACCTATGTTCATAACAGCCTTATACACAATAACCAAAAAGCAGAAGTAACCCAAGTGTAAATCAACAGATGGATGGATGAACAAAGTGTAGTACATACGGAGAGTGGCATATTTAGCCAGAAACCTGTCCTCCCAAGTAGACAGTTCCCATAGACATTCTGGATGATTCCGGGAGGCCCCACAGCAGAGGCAATGCAACCCCATGGCCTAGAGCGAGCAACCTCCTGAGGGCACCACACCTGTGCTTTACCCTGTCCCTGTCTCGTCTCTTTCCATGCTTCACTCTGACTACCCAGAGTCACAGCCAGATAAACTACCGGAAACCAAATGCAGTAACCCGGTTAAAAAACACTATGATCCTTAATTCGGTGTTACTGTCTTTAGCATCTTATCGCTTAACATTTTTTTAGATATAAGCAGTTCTCAGTTGTACTCTGGGGTATGTTAGCACATGTGTAAGTATTTTGCGACTGGAAACACATTTTCCTACCTTGGAAGGTGGCTGGGTTCCCAAGCCAGCCCAAAGTTCCTGATCTAAAGTGAGATGGGAAGGGGTGGTCTGAGAAGGATTTTCCAGGGCAAACTTTGACATGAAGCTTAAAAGAAAAACCAAGGACACACAGACAAGACATACACTGTATATGAAAGAACTGCAGAAGGCAACAGGCTCAGCTTCTCACCCAACTGCAGAGGCGCTTGACGACTTTTCGGGGATGTCTAAAAGCAGTCTGGCTGGGATCAAAAGACAGGGTCCACTCTCACCCCCAGAGGTGCTAAAGGCAGACTGTGGTACACTCAAAGCAGAAAAGCAAAGAGAGGTAGCATTTATTTTACTTCAGGAAAAATAAGACCAGATGGGTGAAGCTATTTGGAGATTGAACTTCTCTAGGGCTTTTTGCTTCCTGTGGCATAGGACGTAACTCCAGAACACGCTGACCCAGCATGGGCTGACGGTGAGGGAAATGGACAGTCCTGGAAAGCAACTATCAGAAGGGGAAAGAGAAGGAAGAGGGGCCGTTCCAAGTGATGGCCATGAGAAGTGTGGCAGAGGAGCTCTTGTGGCCTGACTGCAGTCACTGCGTGGGACCCATTCCTTTGTCAATCACTAGCTACCTAATTTCTTTGGGCTAATTCAATAAGTACTTATGAGAGCCAGCCGCTGTACTATTTTCACCTAACAATGATTATTTACCTATATCCAGAAATTGATACTAGACTCTTAATTTGTTAAGCACAAATGAAAAACAATAACAAGTACGAAAAGTAGCATGTATTAGAACTTCTCTATCCTTGCACTTTATATAAATTCTCCCACTTGGTGAGTAAACCAAACTCCTCCATGCATTTAGAGGCAAAACCTTCCCCAGGCAACATGCAGAAATAAAGCCTAAAGCCCAGCCTCAAAGGGTAAGAATGAAGTGATTTCAGGGGGGTCGATTGCTGCGTTTATATTTGTCCTCCCAGAACGGGCTCTGGGCTCCCCATCTCAGAAATTTGGAAATGGAAGCCAGGCATTTCTCATTGTCCCCCACACGGCTCCACTGGCTCCAGCCCTCGTCAACTCTATCTACATCTGTCTTTTGCCCTTGTCCTTCTACAGTCTCAACCTAGCAGCTGGAATAGAGCTTCTAAAATATAAGCTTGTTTAGTTGAACATGGGCTGGGCCAGGTGACTGGCTTCCAAACACTAGAGACCAGAAAGGGAAAAATACTAACTTTCTAGTAGAGAAAACTGACAGATCCACCTGAACCAAGTGATCGGGTTAACATCACCTTGTCAGGTGGACAGCATGTGATCCTGAGAAGATGTAATGAGAAGGGCATGTCACTCCTATAGTGTTTCTTTTTTCCAAAAATCCATCCATCATTCCACTCCAATCAAAAGGAAAACATGAGACAAATCTGGGCTGATAGAAATTCTACAAAATACCTGATCAATAATCCTGAAGATTGGAGTTCCCACTGCAGTGCAGTGGGTTAAGAATCCGACTGCAGCAGCTCAGGATGCTGCAGAGGTGCAGGTTTGATCCCTGGCCTGGCACAGTGGGTTAAAGGATCTGGTGTTGCCGCAGCTGTGGTGCAGGTCACAGCTGCAACTTGGATTCAATCCCTGGCCTAGGAACTTCCACATTCCATGGATGTGGGCATAAATATTAATAATGATAATAATCCTCAAGACTGTCAAGGCCATGAAAAACAAGGAAACCATGAGAAACTGTCCAGACT
Source organism: Catagonus wagneri (assembly GCA_004024745.2). Lineage (NCBI taxonomy): Eukaryota > Metazoa > Chordata > Mammalia > Artiodactyla > Tayassuidae > Catagonus > Catagonus wagneri. Next base: position 3,509,040 of record PVHT020004020.1, read on the forward strand.
ACCAAATGCAATGTGGTAGTCCGGATCAGATTCTGGAACAGAAAAAGGACATTAATGGAAAAACTGGTAAAAAGCTTTTTGAAGTCTAGAGTTTACTTAATAGGAGTGGACCAATCTTGGGTTTCTTAGTTTGGAGAAATGTACCACAGCCATGTGAGATGATAACATCAAGGGAACAAAACCGGGTAAGCCAGCCTGCTTGCAGAAATCCTCAGAATTAAGTTACAAGGGGCTGTGTGTTGACACTGGGACCTATAGCGGGGTAAGAAGCTGAACTATCTGGGCTATTTTTGCAAAACTATTTTAAAATAAAAATGTTATTTAAAAAGAAGGAAAGAACTGGTCCCCAGCTCATGCTGGATAAATGTCAAGTCCCTACAGTGGTCCACCAGCCCTATTTAAAGTTGCAACATCCTTCCTGGAATAACCTGTTCCCCATCCCTGTTTTTTTTTTTTTTTTTTTCTCCAGAGCATTTAGTCTTTTCATATTATATGTATATAATTTACTTATTTATTTGCATATGTCTGTCTCCTCTCCCCACCTCACCCACTATACCCCAGAATGTGAATACCACAACATCAGGAAATTTCGTCTCTTTTGTTCACTGGGGAGAATAAAGTAGGGCTCAATAATTACTTGCTGAAAGAATAAGTGAATGCGCAGATCAATCAATGCATTTTACCTGAAAACCCTTATGACTGTAACTCTAAAACTCATTTTCGGGAGTTCCCGTCATGGCTTAGTGGTTAACGAATCTGACTAGGAACCATGAGGTTGCGAGTTCGATCCCTGGCCTCGCTCAGTGGGTTAAGGATCCACTGTTGCCGTCAGCTGTGGTGTAGGTCGCAGACGTGGCTTGGATCCCGCGTTGCTGTGGCTATGGCGTAGGCTGGTGGCTGTAGCTCTGCTTTGACTCCTAGCCTGGGAACCTCCATATGCTGTGAATGCGACCCTAGAAAAGGCAAAATGACAAAAAAAAATCTCATTTTTGATAGTCCTAGTTTCAAAACTAAAATGACCAAGTGGAGAAAGCCAATGAACATAAGGTAATACAAAGTTAACTAGTCTTCCAGATTTGCCAGATACATGCATACCTCAGAGATATTATAGGGGTTCCAGATACTGCAATAAAGCAAATATCGCAAAACAAAACAAAACAAAAGAACCTAGTCT
>PVHT020004020.1:3511213-3583802 GCA_004024745.2 Catagonus wagneri
AAAAAATCTCATTTTTGATAGTCCTAGTTTCAAAACTAAAATGACCAAGTGGAGAAAGCCAATGAACATAAGGTAATACAAAGTTAACTAGTCTTCCAGATTTGCCAGATACATGCATACCTCAGAGATATTATAGGGGTTCCAGATACTGCAATAAAGCAAATATCGCAAAACAAAACAAAACAAAAGAACCTAGTCTTTTATGAGTTTTTGGTTTCTCTGTGCATATAAAAGGTATGTTTATATTATACTGAAGCTTATTAAGTGTGTAACTGCATTACACATAAAAAACAATGAACAAATCTTAATGTAAAAATATTTTATTGCTAAAAAAAAATGCTATCATCTGAGCCTTTAGTGAGTCAGAATCTTTTTGCTGGTGGAGGGTTTTGGCTCGATGTTGAATGCTGAAGACTGATGAGGGTGGTGGTTGCCAAAGGTCAGGGTGGCTGAGGCAATTTTCTAAAATAAGATAACAGTGTGAGGTTTGCCACAGTAACTGACTCTTCCTTCTGCTAACAATTTCTCTGTTCGATGGCATTGTACCCACAGTAAAACTTCTTTCAGAATTGGAGTAATCCTCTCAAACCCGGGGTCTGCTTTATCAACTCACTTTGTAAATCCTAAACCCTAAATCCTTTGTCATTTCAACAGTCTTCATATCATCTTCACCAAGAGTAGGTGCCATCTCAAGAAACCGCTTTCTGGAGTTCCTGTAATGGCTCAGGAACCCGACTAGGATCCATGAGGATGTGGGTTTGATCCCTGACCGCGCTCAGTGAGTTAAGGAGCCAGCGTGGCCGTGAGCTGTGGTGTAGGTCCCAGACACGGCTCAGATCCCGTGTTGCTGTAGCTGTGGCTCCAATTTGACACCTAGCCTGGGAACCTCCATATGCCGCAGGCGCGACCCTAAAAAGACCAAAGACAAAAACAAAAACCACTTTCTTTGCCCAGCCGTAAGAGCAACTCCTCTTTAAAAGTTTTATCTTGAGATTGTACCAATTCAGTCACATCTTCAGGTTCCACTCCTAATTCCAGTTTCTTGTTATTCCCACCACATTGCAATGACTTCCTCCACTGACGTCTTAAATCCCTCAGTCATCCAGAGGGTTGGAATCAAGTTCAACCAAACTCCTGTTAAAACTGATGTGAATCACAGATGTTCTTAATGGTATTTAGAATGGTGAATCCTTTCCAGAAAATTTCCTAGTTGACTTTGCCCAGATCCATCAGAGGAATCACTATCTAGGGCAACTATTGCTTTATGAACCGTATTTCTTAAAGAATATGACTTGAAAGTCAAAATGACCCCTCGATCCATGGGCTGGAGAATGGATGCTGCCTCAGAAGGCATGAGAGCAAACAAACCAACAAACAAACCATGAATCTCACTGTACATCTCTCATCAGAGGAGTTTTAGATGACCAGGTGCCTTATCAATGAGTTTTATTTTGAATGAATCTTTTTTTTTTAATGAGCAGTGGATCTCAGCAATGGGCTTAAAATACTCAGTAAACCGACTGTAGATAGATGTGCTGTCATCTGGGCTTTGTTGTTCCACTTATAAAGCACAGGTAGAGCAGATTTAGCAAAATTCTTAACAGACTTGGGATTTCAGAACAGTAAAGGAGTACTGGCTCCAACTTAAAGTCACCAGCTGCTTTAGCACCTAACAAGAGAGTAAGCCTGTCCTTTGAAATTTTGAAGCCAGGCATTGACTTCTCCTCTCCGTCAAAGTCCTAGATGGCGTCTTCTCCCAACAGAAGGCTATTTTGCCAACAATGAAAATCTGTTGTTTAGTGCGGCCACCTTCATTAATGATCTTAGCTAGATCTTCTGGATAACTTGCTGCAACTTCTGCATCAGCCCTTGCTGCTTCATCTTGCATTTCAATGTTACGGAGAGAGCTTATTCCCTTAAATCTCATCAACCAGCCTCTGCTAGCCTTAAACATTTCTTCTGCAGCTTCCTCACCTCTCTCAGCCTTCATGGAATTGAGAAGAGTCAGGGCCTTGCTCCGGATTAGACCTTGGCTTTAGGGGAATGTTGTGGCTGGTTTGGTCCCCCATCCATACCACTAAAACTTTCTTCATATCAGCAACTTCATATCATTTCCCTTTCTGATCGTGTGTTCACTGGAGCAGCACATTTAATTTCCTTCAAGAACTTTTCCTTTGCTGTCACAACCTGGCTGTTTAATGCAAGAGGTTTAGCTGTTTACCTACTCCTGCTTAAACTGATAGACCTCATTTAAACTGAGAGACCTGTGACTCTTCCTTTCATTTGAACACTTACAGGCCATTGCAGGGTTATTAACTGTCCTAATTTCAATATGGTTGTGTCTCAGGGGATAAAGAAGCCCCAGAAGAGGGAAAGAGATGAGGGAACCGCCTGTCAGAAACACAGAATTTATCAAGTTCATCATTTCATATAGGTGAAGTTCATGGTGTCCCCCCATTATGACAGTAACATCAAAGATCACTGATCACAGGTCACCATAATAAGAATGGAAAAGTCTGAAATATTGCAATAATTACCGAGTGACACAGTGACATGAGGTGAGCAAATGCTGGCAGAAAAATGGTGCCAACAGACGTACTCAACCCAGGGTTGCCACAACTCTTCAATTTGTAAAAAATGCACTATGAATCACGAACTGCAATAAAACAAGCTATGCCTATATTTATTCAAATATATTTTAAAAATATATGTGGAAAGCTATTCATTTCAGCTTTATGTGAAATGGCAAGTATGGAAGTTATGTTACTATCCATCAGCAGGGACAAGCTAAGTAAATTCTGGTATATTATACAATAAAATGAAATTAAACCATTAAAAAAAGAGGCAGTTCCCTGTCTTAATATGAAATGACTGTGAATATATATTGTTAAGTAAAAAAACACAAGGCAGAGACATCTACGGGGCACTACTGCCTAGGTAAGGGGGGGGCAAAGAATGTTTATACGTTTTTGTTGTACATGCATAAAATATTTCTGAATGGACACAAAAGAACTGAAACATTGGTTGACTAGGGGATCTGGGTGCCTGGGGACAAGATACCCTTGTGTAACTTTTGAATTTTGAACCAAGTGAATGTCTTAACTAATTAATTTGAATAAAGTTAACCTACAAATCCTCTACACATTATACAAGGCTGATCTACAGTCATTTAAGAATAAAATGAAACTGACACACTGAAAGAGTGTTTTAATTTTTTTCTTCTTACAGTTTATTCTAGGTCATGAGTGTATCACTAATCTCAGTAATAAATGACCTTTTGAATTTGGGGCCCCTTATGTATATATATTAAATATTGAATTTATTTTTCCAAATGTTTTACTATTAGATTTCATACTGTCTCCTTAAGTCATTCCCTACCACCAGTGAAATGACTGTATTCGAAATCTAGGCTGGCTTATTTTAGTTTTTTTTTTAGTTGATTTAGTTTATTGAGGCTTTTATGGGATGTGCAAAAGGTGAAGAAGCTGTTTTATGTCATTTTTATTCTTGTTTTCATTTTTTCATTGAGCGTAAGATACATTTTAAAAATGTCTGTTGTAAATGTGCAGCTTAGTGAATATTAATAAACTAAACACACTCAATGTACACAGCACTAAGATCAAAGAACTAGAACATTACCAGCAAACTAATGCACTAAGCACTCCAGGCCTTTCTTGACACTCCCCACGTCCTCTAGGGGAATCAATATTATGATTTCTAAGAGCATAAATTAGCTTTGCATGTTTTGTACATTATATAATGTAACCTTACAGTATTGCCCTTTTGCCTCTGGTTTCCTTTACTCATCACTGAGATTCATTCATATTCTTGCATGTAGTTATAAATGAATCATTTGCATTACACATAGAATTCCATCATGTAAACATGTCAGAATTCATTTACCCACTCCATTATTGATGGGCATTTTTCCAGTCTGGGCCATTTATGAATGACTGGCTATGATCATTCCTGTACATGTCTCTGGAGGAACATCTAAACACACTTCCACTCAGAAGTGAAATTGCTTGATACAAATATGTATAGTTCTAAAAGATACTGCAAAACACTTTTTCCTAAAGAGCCGTACCAATTTACACTCTCACCAGCAGCAACAAGAGTTCCAGTTTCTCCCCCAACCTCCCCAACATTTTCTATTTTAGCTATTCTGATGGATTCTCAGTGATATCACTGGAAGCTGGTTTCTGAAAGTACCAACTTCTTTTAACAATTCTTTAAGCTGGATAGGTTATAAATATCAAAAAGAGTTGAAACTGGGGAGGAAGAAGTTAGAGGAGTTCCCATCATGGCTCAGAGGAAACAAATCTGACTAGAATCCATGAGGATGCAGGTTCCATCCCTGGCTTCGCTCAGTGGATCAAGGATCCGCGTTGCCATAAGCTGTTGGGTAGCTCGCAGCCGCGGCTCAGATCCCACATTGCGGTGGCTGTGGTATAGGCCAGAAGCTGCAGCTCCAGTTGGACCGTTAGCCTGGGAACCTCCCTATGCTGTGGGTGCAGACCTAAAAACAAAAAAAAAGGTTAGAAAGAAACTTATTTTTTTTATTTTTTGGGGTGTTTGTTTTTTGGCTTTTTAGGGCTGCACCCATGGCATATGGAGGTACCCAGGCTAGGTTTCAAATCAGAGCTGTAGTTGCCAGCATATGCCACAGCCACAGAAACGCGGGATCCGAGCCGGGTCTGCGAACTACACCACAGCTCACGGCAACACGGGATCCTTAACCCACTGAGTAAAGCCGGATATCAAACCAGCAATCTCATGGTTCCTATTTGGATTCATTTCCGCTGTGCCACAATGGGAAATGTTGGTGTTCTTAGTATACGCATATATTAACTTCAAAAACACATATGTGCCTGTATTCCTGAGGTTCAGAAGCTGGTGGGAATGATCCTTTTACTACTTAGTGGTGTGTTATTACTTCTCTAAGTTAACTGCAGGCAGGCTGTGCACTGGGAATGATCGTAAAGTAGTCCAAAGTCATGTACCAGCCCACCCCCAAGAAATGTTTTACATGGACCAAGACTTCCATTGTCAGCATCAAGCTAAAAGCCCTCAGCAAATCCTCTTCAAATGCAGCTGACCAGTAAAACAGTGAAGTGCAGACCCATAGGAAACAGAAACGAAAAAAGTATCATATGAGATCACTAATATGTGGACTCTAATACAAACGATACAATAGAACTTATTCACAAAACAGACTCAAAGATTCCAAAATCAAATTTAGGGTTATCAAAGGGGAAATGCTGGGAGGAGAAATAAATCTGGAGATTGAGATTAACATATATGCACTACTGTATAAGACAGATAAATTACAAGAACTACTGTACAGCACAGGGAAATCTATTCAATACTGAGCAATAACCTATACGAAAAAGAATCTGAGAAGGAATGGATAGCTGTATATGTACATCTGATTCACTTTGCTGTACACCTGAAACTAACAACATTATAAGTCAACTATACTCCAACAAAAAATTTTTTTAGGAGTTCCCATCGTAGTGCAGCGGAAACAAACCCGACTAGGGACCATGAGGTTGTGGGTTCAATCCCTGGCCTTGATCAGTGGGTTAAGGATCCAGCATTGCCGTGAGCTGTGGTGTAGGTCACAGACGCGGCTCGGATCTAATGGTGCCGGCAGCTGTAGCTCCGATTCGACCCTTAGCCTGGGAACCTCCATATGCCGCAAGTGCAGCCCTAAAATAAATAAATAAATACATATTTAATTTTTTTAAAAGGAGTCTTTTAAAAAGAAACTTTGGTTCCAGCCCAGTAGTGGGTTTCCCATCAAATGGAAGCCCCTCGGTGGAGTCCTCGGGTCAAACACTTCCTGGGCCGACACCACATCTGAGCCCACACGACCAGGTATTTTCTGAGCTGCTGGTGGTATTTTCCTTAAGTCTCCATCTCTCATTTATCACACCACACACCCACCAACATGGTGTATTATTTCCCCTGGAGGCTCTGGACCTGGAGAGTAAACTCCCCAAATCAGGAGCTGCATGTAGGAGCTGATGGACCACACAGACATGGTTTGCCAACCCCATGGGAAGAGGGGATCTTTAGCCTCTGCTCCATCTTCTCCCAAAGAAGCAAGAGATGTCTTATTCATCTTTCAGCAGGTCACAAAAATGAAGAAAACCAAGGCTTGATTGGATATCCCAGGACATTACAGCTTTTCTTTTCCAGTAGCCATTTAAAGCCACAAAGATTCAGTGTGACTGGACAACCCAGGGGTCACACACGGTCCAATAGTCATCATATGGATGATGACCTGGACAGGGCAGATTGTCTTCTGACAGTAATTAATTGCATGGTCAGTGAATCTGGACTTCTCCTGACCAGGAGAGAAGGGCCAGGTGAGTGGGAGGGGCCATGAGTTGGATGAGGTTTTAAAGAGTAAGGGAAGTTGGGTGTTTTGTTTGTTTGTCTGTTTGCTTTTAAAGAAAAACCATTTACTGAAAAGGAAGAAGGGAGTAGCTCTAAAGAGCATGATCCCTGATGTCATTCAGCCTGGGCTGAAGTCCTCTCGGCTCTGTGCTTGCTGCTAAGATGTTCTCAGGAAGGTTCCCATTTCATCTGTGTTCCTCAGTGTTGTCATCAGTGAAATGGGGATGGCAGAGGACCTGCTTCCTAGGCTTACTGCAAAGATTACGTAATGCCTATGAAGCACTTAGCAGAGCTAACTCCAAATAGTAAGTGCTCATCGAGTTACAGTTTCTGAGTTTATTCTTTTAAAGAAAGAAGCTAAAGGGCATCTGTCCGAAGAAGACAGGCTACTGGTCCTATTAGAAAGCATTACAGGCAAGGCAGGAGAGGAGAGAACATTTCAGAGCTGGAAAGAGAACTGGGGAAGCAATTACCTGGCTGGGAAGATAGTTTGGGAACCTGGGGGTGTCCAGAATTCACAGAAACATTGGGTGGAGGACTCTTCTGTGGAATCCAGGAGACTACAGGCTGGCAGAACTGTGAGCTCTCTAAGAAGCAATTTTACCAGAGGTAGAAGAAGCCCTGAACAGTCCTGCAAAAATTAAAATTCACTATTTCCCCAGGAACTAGGAATGGGCAGAAATTGAAGGCAGCAACAGGAGCCAGAGGCACCCTCCCAGCCAGTCTAAGGAAGTGCTTGCTGACCACAAGGGGAAGGCAAAGAAAGAACATGGGGAAAGACTGTTTTATGATCTAAGTGCATGCTAAGCCAACTGAACAGACTTCTGGTTGCCAAAGGGGAGGGATAGAGAGTGGGATGGACTGGAAATCCAGGTTAATAGAGGCAAACTACTGCCTCTGGAATGGATAAGCAATGAGATCCCGCTGTATTGCACTGGGGACTCTAACTAGTCACTTATGACGGAGCATGATGGAGGATAATGTGAGGAAAAGAATGTATATCTGTATGTGTGACTGGGTCACTTTGCTGTGTCATAGAAAATTGACAGAACACTGTGAACCAGCTGCAATGGAAAAAATGTAAATCATTTTTTAAAAAAATTATTAAGTCGCCTAGCTTCAACTTGAATTTTACAAAAGTAACTAAGGCCCTTCAAGGGGACTGATTGTGTGACGTGGTTTCATGTCCCTGCCATGGTAGGATCATGCTGAGTGCAATCGACAGGGGGACTGAAGTACAGTTGGTCCATGAAACAACAGGGGTTTAAAATTCTTGGGTCCACTTACAGGCACATTTTTTTCCGGTAGTAAATACTATATAGTAATATGTGATTCGCGGATGGTTGAATCTGAGGATGCTGCACCACGGATATGCCGGAACCGCCAATCAGGAAGACTGACTGTAAACCACATGCAGATTTTCCAGCGTGCGAAGGGTTGGCTCTCCTAGGCTCTGGGCTGTTCTAGGGTCAGCTGTACTTACTACCAGAAGAGATAAAGTGAGGAAAGGCTGTGCACCCCGGGAAGAGGGTTTGAGATGAAAAGCCCATCCCCATCCCTCTTTGATGATTCTGGGCAATGGCAACAACCGCAATAACAACAAATAATAATAATAATAATAATAACTGAGATTAGTGGCTATAGAAAGTGAAACCTTCAGTTTGGGGGCTCTTTGGGGGAACTCAGACCAAAGGGCATCTCCCGTAGATTTGATAACCCCAAAGATACCTTCGGTTTACAGTGGAGGTTGAAAAGTCACAAGTCTTCAAGGTAAGGTAAATACATGAACCCACTGAGTGTAGAACAACTGGGTGTGGGGCAGGCAGACTGGCGAATGGGAAGCCACCACATAAGGGAATTCACATTCGATTTTTTAAAAACACTGGCCTTGCCAAATGAAACACAGAAGTTGGCCCCACTTCCACATCACCAGTTTGCAAACACTGTTCTACATGATATTAAAACATAAAACATGTTCAATGGCTTAAAGGCTAACTGAAACATTTTGAGTCTAAAAAGTTTCTATGAAAAGCCATTTTCATTTTTAAAGATGACACCCAATGGAAGAGAAAATGAAAAGTCTTGATTTTTTTTTTTCATGCACATACTGATAAAGGTGACATTTTAACTCTTACATGAGATGATGTCTATTTCCCACTTGGGGGAAAGGAAAAACTCTCCTTTATCTCTAGTAACAAGTAACAAGCGTGGTGTTTGAAACACTGTACGAACGGGCCTTAAATGTTTGATGGAAGAATAAACGGGGTTATAAGAAGAGCAGAGCCCTAGCCTTTCTTTTTGAGGTTATAAAACTGAGGGAGTGGATCTCCATCTCTGAGCCTCCTCTCTCCCTTCAGGATTTATTTTTAACCCCAAATGTCTTTGTAGGAGGCCAAAGACCTCAGCAGTTAGACCTCCCTCATCCTATCTCTCCAGCAGGGAACAGGGAACACAGGTAGCCTCCCCAGAACAGTCGCTACAGAACACACTGGCCAGGTGGCCTTCAAGCCACCCGAGCACTTTGCACTTTGGGAATGGGGCACCGGCGTTTCAGGGATCATGCTGATATCTCTTCTATCTCCCTGACTTCACAGTTCTTGAGGACAAAGGGGGAGTGTCTGTCCTACAGAACCGTGAGGAGGGAGTAATATTCATACGTGAAAGGCTTACTGTAATGCATAGCACATAGATAGTACTCAGCAAGCTGTGCATGTTACTAGCAATTAAGGGAACAGCAGTGCATGAATTTTTTTAATGGACCTCACTGGGGCAGGGGGTGACGCAGAACAAACCGAGAAGCAGAAGAAAAACAAAATCATTTCAACAGCCGCCCATTAACTGTTTTAGCAAAGGTGGACATGGGGAGTTCCTATTGTGGCTCAGTAGGCAACCAACTGGACTAAGTAGCCATGAGGACAGGTTCAATCCCTGGCCCTGCTCAGTGGGTTAAGGATCTGGCCATTGCCCTGAGCTGTGGTGTAGCTCACAGTCAGGGTTCAGATCTTGGTGTTGCTGTTGCTGTGGCGCAGGCCGGCAGCCGCAGCTCGGATTGGACCCCTAGGCTGGGAACTTCCATATGCCCCCGGTGTAGCCCCAAAAAGAAAAAAGTGGAGGCGGAAAAGTGTCTAAATAAATTAAATTCTCTACATTTAAATACAAATGCTTATCTATCCGTGTATACATTTAGATATGCGTAGTCTGGGAGAACAGAACGGGTAAGTGGTTACCTCCGGGGAGGACTTGACCTGGAAACAGCAGCCAGAGGAAGACTTTTAAATTTTTTGCCACGTGTGTATATCATCTACTAAAAATTTGCAATTCGTTTTTAAATGCTGCTAGTTTAAAATCTCCCCTAAGTTTTGCTAAATTTGGATGAACTATGAAAGAATATCGGCTTTCCGTTTTGACTACGGGAGCCCTGATACCGCCCCCTAGTGCCTGGTACCCACCACTGCAACTGCTCTATGCAGCCATACCCGGGCTCACTCGGAACCTCTTTGTCACACCAATATTCACCAAGTTAATACTATAGGCAGTTAACGCGTTAAGTAACTTACCTACTCAGACACTCCAATGCTTTCATGGTATAAAGTCGAAGCACTGGTGAAGGATGCCTACATTACCTCATCCCTAAATCTTGGTGGACAAGTGAAATAATAGATAATTTGAATTATAATATAGGCATCCATCATCCTTCCTTGTTTTTTTCCTATTTTAAACCTGACAATTACCTGAAGCAAAAGATCTTTTCTACTTTCTCAGTTTCAAGTGCACATAATTTTAGCAACAAAGTTTGTACTAATTCATCTTTTGCTACAGTAATTTCTTTCCTTGCATTTGTTAAAATAGAGGCTATGGTTCCATATTCAAAACTTCCTTATGTGCTTTTATGTATTTGAATAACAGTTTCTGAACTCTATCTCCTATTTTTTAATTGTTCTCTAGGATCTTTTCTATCATGTTGTAAATTTTAAAAGTAATATTTTCATTATTTTAAAGTCAATGTATTTTCACTGTAAAAAGATTTCAGGAAAATACAGTAAAACATAATGAATAAAATAAAGACCTAACTCTACCATCAACAGATAACTACGGTTAACATTTCTATTTCCTTCCAGTTTCTCTAATGCCTATACATCTTTAGACAGTTTCACATTGAATTTTTGAAGTCTCTAAAGTACAAAAGATATTAATAGAAAGTACAAGGCATGTTTGGACTTAAGGAGAGGTCATTTTGAACACACGCGCTAATGCAGCATTAGTATCAGACCTTTCTGTAAATACCATATTTTGTTCGGATACATGACCACTGGATGTATATCACCCCAGAGGTCACACTTTAGGCTGAAGTTCTTCCAAGGCATGGCCTCCTCGTTCAAGAATCTTGAACCCTGGGCCTTTGACAAATATTTGGGCATCGGATGTCATTTTTAAGGGCCTAGTCTGGCGACCTAAGTAATGGCAACAGAATCCCAGGCAAGGGAGAATAAATCGGAATTTCTCCTCGAGAAGAAAAGAGGGAGCGGGCACAGGTAGACCTGAAACCTGAGCAGATGGCAACCTCACTATTTTTTTTTCTTTTTAATTTACTTCTGGATGGTTTCACCTATTTGAAAGAACAATCTCGACCACTCCCTCATCAGGCCGGTTCCCAAGGAGCTGCTGGCCAGGATAAAAGGCTGGTGGGCGTGTTCCCCGCCGGAGGCCCGCGTTGGACCGCGGGGAGGCTGGGGAAACCTACCTCGCGAGAGCTGCGGGTATAAAGAGCTCCGCTGCGGCCACCGGGCAGCTCCAGGCTTCGAAAGAGAAACCTTGTCGGTTCGAATCCAAATCCACTTTTGAGTGCCATCCGGACACCACGAATATGGCTCCGGTTGGGGGCAAAAAGGCCAAGAAGGTGAGTCCGCTGGGTCCCGAGGGCGTACTCGGTCCTGGCCGGCCGAGGCTCCGGGTTTTGACGCACCAGCGGGAGCCCCAGCCTCGGGGAGTCCAGAGGACCCCTCCAAATTCTGCTGCAGGATCCCAAGGCGCCTCTGAGCCCCTACTCCTGCTGCATGTCCAGAGCGCCCCCTACTAGAGCTATGTGACCCCGAGCCCCAGGGCGCCCCCAAAGCTCCGAGACTCCCAACGACTTGAGTCCCATAGGCCAAGACTAGAGCACGCCTGCAAGAGGCAGCCCCTAAACCCACAGGAGCGACTTCCCTCCCCCATAGCAGTGGGACCCGGGGTCGCCCTGTTGCGCGCCAGGACCCCCTCCGGATCTGTGCCCTCGCGGCAGGGAGGCGCGCGCCCCGGCTCCGTTCCGACCGTTTCTGGCCGGAATCGCGCGTCTCTGGGCTCCCTGCCTCAGGGTCCTAGTTGCGCCCACCAGCCCGCCCCGCTGCAGCCCTAAGGCTCTAGCATTGGTTGGGCAATGGTAAGTTTTCATCTGCAGCTTGGTTTCAGTGATCACAGAAAAATGCACCGTGTGGGCCTCGAAAAGATAGTTTTAGAAAAAAATGAGCACAATGGCTGTAAAATACTGAGGTAGGGCTGTTAATAGGTTTTAAAAACAAAAGCTCAGTAACGAGCCCACCCAACCCTTGGGACGAATGTTTCAGTCCAGACTATGGGCCACTGTCTAGTTGTAGGAATGGAGGTGGGAGGCAATGGATGGAGAGACGTACCGATAATAAGTCAATGGTTAGGAGGATAAGAGATGGACAACGGAGGAAGGAGGGAATATGCTGGGCCCTTGAGTTCAAAGCCCCCAGCCCCCAGCCTGGTGGACAGAGGACCAGGGAATGGCAGGGAAGGAGACCGGGCCGGGCCACCTGTTCCCCTTCTGCTGTAAGGACGGTGGGGGCAGACCCTGCTCCCAAATTCGTTACCAGCCATCCCTTTAGAAATGGACTGTACCTAGTTTCTAAAGGAATGACCACACCTCAAAGTAAAAAGATCTTCACACAAGGAAAAAAATAATAATTCCGTTAAAAGTTTTAAATGCCGTGCAGTTAAATGGCTTAAAACGTTGAGGTGGCAATAGATTATAGGCTGTCACCTATATTGACAGTGTTCAATTAGGTGGAGAATTTTTGCCAATGACATACGTCTACTAAAAGAATAGTTGATGTAGATTGGAAAGGATGATTCCCATAGCGTTTAAAACATTTTTTTTTTTTGGTTTGGCAACATTTTCATAGCCATGTAGTCTAACCCACTCCCCAGACTCAGACTTAGAAAATGAAATATTTTAAAAGATTATTTTAACAACGGATGGACATAAGATGAAAAGGAAAAAAAAATGTTTCTTTGGTAATCTTTTTTACAGGCTTTGTCACTGTTAAAACATGGGCAATATGTCTATACTTTTTTTTTTTTTTGGTCTTTTCAGGGCCGCACCCGCAGCATATGGGGGTTCCCAGGCTAGGGGTCGGATCGGAGCTGTAGCTGCTGGCCTAAGCCACAGTCACAGCAATGCGAGATCTGAGCTACATCTGTGATCTACACCACAGTTCACCAGAACCCCGGATCCTTAACCCACTGAGCGAGGCCAGGGATCGAAACTGCCTCCTCATGGATGCTAGTCAGATTCCTTTCTGCTGAGCCACGATGGGAACTCCAGTACGTCTATACTTCAATTAAAATTAAAATACATATCACAAAACTAACAGATGTTTATGGTAAACAACTAGGAAAAAATACTAAGAACAATGTCTGGTACATGTGGTTATATATCATGCTCATTTACTGACTAGACAAATATGTACTTTTTTAAACAAAAATGGTTTGATATTGCACATATTGCTTTGCAATACTTTTTCACAGTGTCTTGAGCTTTTTCTTATAGCACATTCCACTTTTTTTTTTCAAGTCAGTTAACTTAGGAACAGAAAAGTATGAAGGTCGGGTAATTTAAAAATGCAATGGAATCTAAGAGAGTATTCTTCCAGATTGATTTGTTCAATAAATTAATGTACGGAATGGTAACTGAATCACAAGTCACTGTGCCAACAGTTTAGATCCCTAGCTATGCTGTGCGTTAAAATCTTGTGGTACAAAAATCTGAAAAGAAAAAATTCCAATGAGAGTTGCTAGGTGACTGAACAAAATGTCATAAATTGTTTCACCCAAATGAAAATTAGTAGCAGATCCTATCTCATGTATCTGACTGTTGTTCATGTTTTTATACAACTGCACTGACTAGCAATATATCTATTTTTCTCATTAATTGGGTCATAACGATCAAAGTTGTAGTTTTAAGATGTGGCATTTTAGGCAGTCATAGAGGCAGGGTAGAACAGTGGTTGCCCAGGGCAGGGGAGAGGAGGAACCTGGACGTGAGGGTGAAAGGGTGCAAAGTTTCAGTTTTGCAAGATCTGCAATTTCCAGAGATTTACCATACAGCATAGAATCTTAGTTATCAAGACTCTACTGTATACTTTAATTTTGCTAAAGGGGTAGATCTTATGCTAAGTGTTCTTACTACAAAACATAATAATAAAAATTGGAGAGGAGGGAAGCTTTGCAAGGGGATGGATAGATTTATGGCCTTGATGGTGGTGGCCTTGATGGTTTCATGGGTATAGCTTTTAACGTGTCAACCATACCTCAGTACAGTGTTTTTTAAAATATGTAGTAAAGATGCGGCATTTTAGACACACTGTGATTGTGATAGCTATTTGGATTTCAGAATTACAGGTGATCGAGTCTATATTTTCCTAGTTGTTGTCTCATGGACTTCTACACTTGAAATGTTTTCTATATGGAGGGGCTATTCAAGAATATATAGCACGATCCTCTTATTTTACTGCTTTAAAGTAAAAATCTCAGATGTTTCTTTTCTCTAAGCACCAGCTGTCAAAAGAGGGTGGGAGGGACGGAAGGGAGGAAGGTCTTAAGATGCAAAATCCTCTGAATGCCTCTCACAGATCTTGTAACCCTTGTTTTAACAGCAGTTGTTTCATCGACCATTATCGGTCATACGTGGAACAGGGTAGGTCAGCACCTTCCCAGCGACTAGTTTACATGGTCTTTTCAGGGCTGTCCCACCCTCCCCAACCCCATTTAAAATCAAATCTAGATACCATTTAAAGATAGAAGAATCGGCCGGCAGCTACAGCTCCTGTTAGACCCCTCACCTGGGAACCTCCATATGCTGCGGGTACAGCCCTAGATAAGGCACAAAGACAAAAAAAATAAAAAATAAAGATAGAAGAATCAAGAGGCCCTCTACCCTGCACCAGGAAACCATGTGTAAATTACTCAGAGACTCTGGGCCTTAATTCCTCATTTCAAAATCAGAGCGAGTGACCTAAACTGAATGTAGGGGACCTTTTAGGTTTAAATTCTGTGATTCTCGGACATTTAAAAAAATGGTTACACTACCAGATTACTTTCTAATTCACAAAGCCCTTTGAAAAATAATAAGTTTGAAATGTGTCTATTATCACCAGGGTAGTTCACGCACAGTACTGTAAATGGAGTAGGTATGGAGACTGGGCTGAAAATTAAGTTTAGTCTTGTTAACTAAGATTCTCTGCTGTATGGTAAATTTCCGGAAATTGCAGATCTTGCAAAACTGAAACTTGGCACCCTTTTACCCTCACATCCAGTTTCCTCCTCTCCCCTGCCCTGGGCAACCCTGCCTCTATGACTGCCTAAAATGTGTCTGCGACCTCCTCCACAGCTCATGGCAACGCTGGATCCTCGGCCCACTGGGCGAGGCCAGGGATCAAACCCACATCCTCACGGATACTAGTTGGATGGGTCTCTGCTGGGCCACAACAGGAACTCCCCAAGGACGGAAGTCTCTGTGCTAGTATCTTCTGCCTTCTGCCTTTACCAAGTATTTTGTGAGTCTTGGGCCTCCAAATGCCTTAATAGCAATATATGCTACCTCAGCTTCTTTATAAAATATAATCCTCTCTTTAGTCTGTTGATAGAAGAAGAGAGACTAACATTCACCATTTTAAGAATGTGTGCTTCAGTATTCATTTGAGGCTCTACTGCAAAACCTTTTCACATAGTCCCTCTGAGGATATTTCTTCAAACATAACGTCCTCCCAAAATATCCTTCAAATCCTCTTTGTGTTCTGAAAGACCCCCACCCTGGCATACATGATACACACATTGTAATTATCTGGTGATCTGCCTTATAGTTAGTCACAAATTGCTATATAAAATACATAGGTATTTTCTGAAGAAATCGTATTTCTCCAGAATATGATAGCAAAAGTACTAAAAGCAGAAAATTGTCTTAAAAACTCAAGTAGCAGGGTTCCCAGCGTGGCTCAGTGGGTTAAGAAGCCAACTTTGACTCCGTAAGCGTGCAGTTTCCATCCCTGGCCCCACTCAGTGGGTTAAGCATCCCGCGTTGCTACAAGCTGCGGCGTGGGTCGCAGTTGCGGCTCTGATTCAGCCCCAAGCCCGGGAACTTCCCTTGCTGCAAGTGTGGCTGAAAAAAGAAAAAGAAAAGAGAAAACTCAATTTTTGCTTCCCCTTCATTTGTAATTTTAGGGAATCCTGGAACGGTTAAACTCCGGAGAGGTCGTGATTGGAGATGGAGGCTTTGTCTTTGCTCTGGAGAAGAGGGGCTATGTGAAGGCCGGGCCCTGGACCCCAGAAGCTGCCGTGGAACACCCAGAGGCAGGTTGGTGCCTAGCTCTGTCCTAAGCTCTCATCAAAGAGCACGGTGTTATGACGTCAGATGTGAACCTTGCTGATGTGGCTAAAAGGAGAGGTGATTCTCTTTCAATTACCTTTGCCAATGGAGGGATGGCGTGTCTCATACAGAATAATGCATAATCCCAGAACTCGAAAATAAACATGAAAAAATGAAAAAAGAGCACCGTACAGTAGAAACCTGGCAGAACCAGGTTTAACGGAACCAGCTATAACGGAAAAAAATAAAAATCATTTTTAAAAATTAAAAATAAAAATAAATAAATAAATAAAGAGCACGGTGTTGAGCCAAGTCTAGGAGCATGCCATCAAACAGGTCCCATCATGCCAGCAATTTCCAAATATTCACTCTTGACTGCTGGCCACTGCATGACCTCTATCAGCACACGTGCACACGTTGGGTAAGCACCATGGCCCTCCTTGTTGAGTCACTCTGTCTACCTCTGTTCCCTGCGCTGCACTCTAGATGAGTCCAGAACCTGGCTCCTGCCGTCTCCCCCCTCCCTTCCCCCCCCCCCACTCTAGGTGACTTCAGCGGCTGTATTTATGATCTGCCCAGCACTCGTCCTTTACACGCCTTGATCTTCTCATCTCCAACCAACTCCTCCTTTGTCCCCACCTCAGCAACCGGCTCCTACACCTGCCATCAGCAACAGCTGTCCACCTATGAAATCTCAATGACAAAGACCATATTCTTTGACCACGCCCTCCTATCTTATCTGCTCACTGTCCCTAGTGCTCGGCAGCCTCATCAAGACGGTGTCCTTTGTCTCTGCCATCTTAGCGGGTGGCAGTCATTCTCCCCCACAAGTCTACCACCCCGCCTTACCCACTTGAAGTTCCATGACACAGCATCAAACACCACTGTCTTGCAGATAAGCCCTCCTCCATTATATATCTGCCCACTAATCAAATTCATTGCATACTCACTCCACCCTATATAAATTCAGCTCTCTATCCATCCTGCATCTGCACCCGCTTGATTTTCACTTTGCTTTTTTGACCACAAATCTTTTATGGCCAGATGGAACCTGAAGGGGATAAATGCTGTCTATATATGCAGTGATTTTTATTTTTTCCATTATAACTGATTTACAGTGTTCTGTCAATTTTCTACTGCACAATAAGGTGACCCAGTCACACACACGTATACATTCTTTTTTCTCACATTATCATGCTCCATCACAAGAGACCATAGTTCCCAATGCTATACAGCAGGATCCATTGCTTATCCATTAAATGCTGTCTTTCAAGGCTTCTGTATCATCCTTGAACAATGGGGAAGGATTGGTTGTTAAAAGGGAGGAATGGACCACTTCTGCAAGCCCAGAGAGTTCACGGGGATCTAGGGTTTCAAAGTTGATGGGTTAATCCACCCATATGTCATGATTCCAGATCTCGGCGTCCAATTTCTTCCTCATCAGATGCTAACTTTTGGCAATAGAATGCCTTCCTGGTTAAGAATTCAAGCTCTCTGGAACTCTGCTCCCTGTATAACTTATTCCCTGGGCAGATCCTCAGCTTTTTCTGCTCTCTAGCGACAGGAGGTGCATCTCTTTATATTGTCACCCAGGAGGCCCTCAGACTTTCATGCATTGCCTGGAACTCACGATGACTCACCCTTAGCCTTCCACTGTCTTTCTCTAGTCTTTTGGTGGCACCCAACAGTAGCCACCTAATTCCATAGTCCTTACAGTTGCTACTGCCCCTGAGCCTCTCAAGTATCAGAGAGAGTGTACCTGCTGGTGCATCTCCTTTCAAGAGTACCTCATCCCGGTTCACTAGAGGTTAAAGTTTTAATGGTTGTACCCCAGAGCATGCTGGGAGCTCCATTGCCTGCGACAGGTGGGTGCTCACTACCAGCTGGTCAGAAGGAGATCTGACTCCAAAAACAATGCTCTTGAGTTATTTCCAAGGACTAGTTTTGGCTTCAACTGTCGTGGGCCAGGCCACTCAGAAAATGCATTTTGAAGTTGATATTTGTGCTCAGGAGTTTTCCTGGGGAGTGCTTTCAAGAAACGCTACCTCTAAGGGACTGAAGGAAGAAGGACTGGGCAGACAGAGGAACTAAACTGTGAGGTGTTGTCACAGAGGCCCCAGCCCAGCCCTCGGAGAGCTCTGGAGCTGGACAGGCCCTCGGAGTTATCCCAGATTGAGGCAGGGGGGCTAGGTCTTTGTGCTCTCCCCCTGCCAAGAGACCAAGCATGGCACACAAGCTGTCACCCTCTCCTCCCACTAGAGAGGCTTAAGCTTGAGCGAAGGAGCTCCCTTCAGCCCAAGGCACTTCCTGCAGAGGATCTCAGCCAGCAACCATCAATAGCCAACACTTTAAAAGAAGTTGAGCTCCTGTCGTGGCTCAGTGGTTAACGAATCTGACTAGGAACCATGAGGGTGTGGGTTCTATCCCTGGCCTCACTCAGTGGGTTAAGGATCTGGTATTGCCATGAGCTGTGGTGTAGGTCACAGATGCGGCTCGGATCTGGTGTGGCTGTGGGGTAGGCCAGCAGCTGTAGCTCCGATTAGATCCCTAGCCTGGGAACCTCCAAATGCCGTGGATGCGGCCCTAAAAAGCAAAAAAAAAAAAAAAATGTAAATGTTAAAAACAGAAAATAAAAGAAGTTGAATCTTTCTGAAGAAACCAGAGAAGTTCTTGTCAATATTATACAAGATAACAAACAGTTGTTTTTTATATTAAAGGAGAGCATATTTCAATGAACAAAAAATGGAAACTAAACAAAGCCGAGAAAGTGGAGACAGTCCAGCTTTTGAGATTAAGCATACAGACTCTGGATCCAGACTAACTAGATCAGATGCTGACGGCCTGGGGGAAGTTAGGTAGCTTCCCCAGGACTTGTCTGTAACCCTGACGTAATGCTGACCTCCGCCTCATAAAGTTGTTATGAGGATTAAAAAATCATATGCAAAGTATTTAAAATAGTCCCTCGCAGGTTTTAAACACCGCGGGTGCTAACTATTGTTATTATTAACTTGGCTGAGTAGTTTCTTTTCTGGACAGTATTTTTGGCTGTGTTCTTTCCTTTTTTTTTTTTTTGGTCTTTTTGTCTTTTCAGGGCCTCACCCACGGAATATGGAGGTTCCCAGGCTAGGGGTCTAATCGGAGCTGTAGCCGCAGGCTGACACCACAGCCACCGAGACGTGGGATCTGAGCTGCATCTGTGACCTACACCACAGCTCACGGCAACATGAGATCCTTAACCCACTGAGTGATCCAGGGATCAAACCCACAACCTTGTGGTTCTTAGTCGGATTCGTTAACCACTGAGCCACGACGGGAACTCCTTGGCTGTGTTAATTTCTGTTAGAGAAGTTCAGAAATGTGTTCAAATCACACTATCCCTAAAACGGATTCAAACTAAAAGGGTTACAGTCACACCGTGAGGCTTACCAAATGTACGCAACTTTTATCTTTCCAAATAAAAGTAATTAATACTGTGTTCTACCCTTTAAAAAATGAAATCAGTAGACCTGGGA
The DNA here is from genome assembly GCA_004024745.2 of Catagonus wagneri. NCBI lineage: Eukaryota > Metazoa > Chordata > Mammalia > Artiodactyla > Tayassuidae > Catagonus > Catagonus wagneri. The sequence goes on from PVHT020004020.1 coordinate 3,530,774, forward strand.
AGCTAAACTAGTAGAAGTTCTCAAATTGGACTTTTGTCAGCGGAATCTGTTAAAAATTATAGATTCCCAGGCCCCACGTACAGAGATTTCATTTCATTAGGTTTGTCCTGCATATCTATAATACTTGTCCCCAAATGATGGCAAGGGGAACCCCACTTTGAAGAGCATTGCATTAAAGGGATGTAAGGCACACAAGAGAATAATTAAAACCTCAGAGTGAACCTCAAAGATATCCATGGGGGGGTTCCTTAACCCACTGGCTCAGCGATAATGAACCCAACTAGCATCCATGAGGTTGCAGGTTCGATCCCTGGCCTCGCTCAGTGGGTTAAGGATCCGGCATTGCCATGAGCTGTGATGTAGGTCACAGACACAGGTCAGATCTGGTGTTGCTGTGGCTGTGGCGTAGGCTGGCAACTGCAGCTCCGATTTGACCCCTAGCCTGGGAACCTCCACGTGCCTTGGGTGCAGCCCCAAAAGGACAAAAAATATAAATGTATATCCATGGTTTGTTTCTTACGGCCTCCCTACTGGGTGGCCTTCTATTTTACTCGGAATAAAATATTTCTTGGGCTAAACTGACATTAATAATTAACTGCCTTTGCCCAAACTCTGGCATGGAAACAAAGTAAGACTGCTGTTTAAACTGCAAGTTTCAATTGTGTTAGCCATGTTTTGTTTTTTAAAGTGATGTGTTTGAGGAGCTCAATAGAAACTGCTCTGACGACTGATTTTCTTTGATCTCGCTAATACAGAAGCAGCACATCTGATCTCTTGGGCCATCTGTTTTCAATATTTTGGGTTTATTTAGATGTACTGAACATTTGCTCTACTTTTCCTTCTGGGAGCCCCATGCTTTTTAAGAATTAATGACAACTCCATGATACTAAGTCCTTAGATTTAATCCTTTCTGCCATAGGCTGAAATCCCATCTATGCAACTCTGCCAGTACCTAGTTCAAACTCTCTCAACCGCTGTGGACTACAGGGTGCACCAGAAAAGACAAACCTGCCTATAATGCAGAAACATCGTCCTAGAAACATCTCATAGGACCGAGATATATTTAAACTTTTTAGGGTGAAGGTGGGGATAGTGGTCAGTGTTATGCTATTTTATGCACATGGATTTGTTTCTGAAGGTGCTTTTCTAATTTTGACTGGGGGCTAGCTAGAATTGACATAGATCCCGAAAAGTTTCTCGGCAAGTTGGGTGGCACCTGAAACATCTTTGTAGGACTGGTGTCTGGGCTTGGCTTCTCAGAGCTGGAAGCAGTGAGGAGAGGAGTTTTATGCTACAGTCTGCAAATGTGTCTTGGAATTCAGAATTTGGGGGCATTTTAGAAAGTTAATACCTTACGTATGTTACACATTACCTAACATTCTCATTAGTGTCTGAGGCACTCTGGCAGCGCTTTCCCCACCCCACTGTACATGTTAACACTCTCTTTGCATCGAAGTATATGACTGTTCATTCTCAATGCGAAATAATTATAAATATCCTCACATTAGTTCAGGTCACATTTTGCCCCCAAATGATTTGGCTGCAAATTTATTACCACACTGAAGAAATTCTGCAAAATTTTATTTGACCTTTTAGAGTTTGCTGTGAAATCCCAAAGAATTGCATTTCTCAGGTAAACTGACAAGGTGATATCTATGCTCTCTACATATATATCTGGGCTATAAATATATATAGTATATATTTCTATGTCATGGCAATATTTAGCTTCTATAAATGCTAAAATAAAACTAGTGTAATGAAGAATTTTAAATGAATTAAGAGTTTTAAATGAGCCATAAAATGAATACAATTAAATAGTATAGGTTGCATCACTGTCGTAGGAACCAGTCACACCCTATCATTGGTTACAGAATGAAGACATAGTTTTAGGATAGAGGAAAACATAAGATAGAAGTTGAAAGGATATCCAGAAACTACCAGACTAATTCTACTAAAGCTTATGCCTAGAGTTATGGTTCTGGCACTCACTGGAATCAGCACTGAATCTGGCCATGAACAAACTCAGTTTCCCTGAGTCTAGAGGGGTTTGAGGAATCTGAATTAGTTGTCCCCCACTGAGTGGAGTTGGGTCACACTTTTGAGAAGCGCTGCCTTTTTAAGAACCGTGACATAATAAACAAACTGATTAAGAGTGAAAGCTGTCTTCACCTTTTTGAAGCACTGCCCTTGGGAAAAATCTGATAAAAGGTTATAGACCCCCTGAGCACTATAAAACGTATGTACATGCAAACAATTTGCACACCTTTTGGGGTTGGCTGGTTGGTTTGCTTTACATAAAGTCTCTGGAAATCCATCAAAGGACCACTCAGGGGGGCCTCCTTTTTATAAACCGTTCTGCCCCAGGGCACAGGAACCGACTCGGTGGTCCCTCTCCCCTGCTCCATCCACAGCAGCTCCGTGGATATTTGACTGACACTCGGGGACTCTATGTGAGGTTTTTTTACATTGATTCTGTTGCGAATTAAAACAACTTCAAAACCCCCAAAGTTCAGCATGCTTTTAAGTTCCCACTGAGAACTTAAAAGTTCCCCTGATTTTCAAAGCAAAGATTTGACTTCAAGCTTGGAAATCCATTTTCCAAAAATTAAAAGCTTTTTTGCCTCACCTGTTCGTCCATTTGTAAACAAAAACTGTGCTTCTTGGCACTCTACTAGGCATCTGGGAGGCAAAGATGCCAGACTAATCTCCAGTCTTAGCCCCTGAAGGGCTAAGAACACCAATGTCCTCACAGTTTCCTAGCTTCTAATGCAGTTGCTCTCAGACCTGTGGATTTCACAGGCCTCTGAAATTTCAAAATAAATTTTAGGGCCTGACGTATGAATCCTGATTTCCTCAGTCGCTCAGTCATTTCTCCTGACAAAAACAAAACACCATTGAAGTCTCACTACCATTATATAAAAGGAACATTCCCCTGTTCTCTCATAAGGGTGATTCCCAACACAACTGAAAATAAAAATCAGTTGTGGAACCTTTCAAAAAATTGCCTGTGGGAGTTCCCTGATGGTCTAGTGGTGAGGACTCGGCACTTGCACTGCTGTGGCCAGGGTTCAGTCCCTCCTCTGGAAACTGAGATCTCACATCGAGCCACTGCAGGCCACAGCCAAAAGAAAAAAAAAAGCCCATAACCTACCCTAAACCAATTAAATTAGAATATATGTGGATTTGACCCTAACATTCATAATTTTTAAAAAGCTTTTAGGGAGTTCCCAACCCATGAGGATGCAGGTTCAGTCCCTGGCCTCACTTAGTGGATTAAGGATCTGGCATTACCATGAGCTGTGGTATAGGCTGCAGATGCAGCTGGGATTGTGTTGCTGTGGCTGTGCCATAGGCTGGCAGCTGTAGCTCCAATTCAACCCCTAGCCAGGGAACTTCCATATGTCCTAGGTGCATCCCTAAAAAGAAAAAAAAAAAAAAAAGCTTAGAGGATATTTCATGGGCAGCCAGGGTTTAAAACCACTATATTAAAGCAAAAAGTAACTCTGAATCGAATACATTTGATTATATGGGCGGGGGGGAGCAAGAACAAAAATATCTCCCACCACATTTCCTCCAGCCGGCGGAAGCTCTGCCATGTGGTATTCACGCATGATCCTTGCTCCAACTCTGCTACCAGAATTGTCTTTCCAAAGCACTGAGCTAATCACGTGAATCAATTGCTTAAAAAGTGTTGCTCTTTCCACAGTACCTGTGGTCTGGAGCCTAGATTCCTCGGGATGATGTGCCAGGCTGTTGCACTCTGTCTGGCAGCCCACCTTTGCAAGCACATCTCCCGCCCCTCCTCCAGCATATCCTCAAAGCTGCCACTCAGACTGCTTGTCTTTCCCCCAAAGGCCAGGCCTCTGCTTGCCTCCTTGTCTTGGCCCGGGCCCTTCGCTCTATGAGGAATGCCCTTCCCTGGCTCCTCCGCCTGGCAAAAACCCTGAGACGACTCCTCGCTGTGGGACCTCCCTCTTCCCGTCACGCCATGTTTACGGCAGAGGGGACCCTCTTCTTCCTGCGGGACACTCCGGATCCACTAGCCCTCAGCATGCACAGGTGCCCGGCGACCAGGAATTTAAGCTGCTGTTTTTCATACTCGTTCGTCTGTTTAGCCTTTTGGAAACCTCACGGGCTAACAAACTGACGAAGACCTTTTTTTCCTCATTCAATCTCCCAGTTCGCCAGCTGCACCGAGAGTTCCTCAGAGCTGGATCGAATGTCATGCAGGCCTTCACCTTTTATGCCAGCGAGGACAAGCTGGAGAACAGGGGGCACTATGTTGCAGAGAAAATATCCGTGAGTAACACCACGCGTGGCCCTCTTGGAAGGACACGTGGCCGCGCCTGTTATCACCAAAGGCTCAGAGAGAACAATGTCGAGCCTCTTTGGGAGTTTCGTTTTGTTTTAAACAACACAGAAATGAGATGTGTGTGAATAAGATTCTTAGCCGTTAGCTAGAGTCCCCCCAAACTAACAGAAAGGCATTTAACGAGCAGATCAAAGAGGTATTTAACTATTAATGATTCTCCCGGTCTCTTGACTAAGTCGCTGAGTTGGTGTCCTTACAAAGTCTTACATCTTTACAGTTTTTTTTAACGTGACACGGTATAGGGGAAAGGTCGTATGAGCCAGGGGTCAGTGAACCTAGAATCTTCCTGGCTCAGCTACAATTAACCACGTGATGTTGGGCAAACCATTTACCTATCCCATCAAATCAGCAATTTCTTCATTTCAAAAATGAGAAAGGAGTTCTGAAATTCCATGAGCCTGTGTGATCTGTGGTACTGAGGTTTTCTGAGGACGGCATCAATTTTTAATGTCTAAATTATTAGATAAGATCTTGCTTATGATACCATTATTGGTTGAGAAAATACATGACAAAAAAGTCATAAATTGTGTACCCATTTTAACTGAATTTTACTCTTACTAATCATAGATGCAAAACACCATTATCACGACCGCTATTTACTAGGTATTCTAACTGCAGCTTAGGCATTGGAAGATACCAGAGCCCTTATGTAAAGACTTTTACCCTCCCTCAGGTCTTCAGTATAACGTAATATCCTAGATGAAATGTGATATCCCAGCATTAGACTTATTTTTTCATCACTATGACCAGTGGCGTTGTTATTGCAAACTGCTCAACTTGGTGAAGCACTGAACTATTCCATCACTGTCACTTTCTGGAGTAAAATCACTACTGGAACATACAGCCAAGATGTGGGCATTTGAATAACGAGTTTGCTTTAGTTTCACCTGAAAATGTCTATCCACCCATTTTAGGGGCAGAAAGTCAATGAAGCTGCTTGTGACATTGCCCGGCAAGTGGCCGATGAGGGAGAGGCTTTGGTAGCAGGAGGTGTGAGCCAGACACCTTCATACCTCAGCTGCAAGAGCGAAACGGAAGTCAAAAAAGTTTTTCAGCAGCAGTTAGAGGTCTTCCTGAAGAAGAATGTGGACTTCTTGATTGCAGAGGTAAACAGACACGTTCAAAGATAAGACGAGTACACTTTGTACATTTTCCCTGCCTTTTGCCCTCATGAGGACCACATGGGGTGAGGTGACAGTCATGACTAGTAGCAGCAATTTTTTTTTTTTAGGGCTGCACCCGCAGCATATGTTGGTTCCCAGGCTAGGGGTCGAATCAGAGCTACAGGTCTACACCACGGCCACAGCAACACCTGATCTGAGCCGTGTCTGTGACCTACACCACAGCTCACGGCAACGCCGGATCCTTAACTCACTGAGCGAGGCCAGGGATCAAACCTGCGTCCTCATGGATGCTAGTCAGATTCTTTTCTGCTGAGTCACGACGAGAACTCCTAGTAGTAGTAATATTTGCTTTTGAAATCTTTTTCCAATTTGGGGTTTCTACTAAATGTGATCCTGTTAATCTAATTCAAATCTTTGGATTGCAGTTCACAATAAAAAGTCACCATGCTACACTGTTTAAAAAGTGCTAATGGGTCACGACTGAGTTGGAAAAACACTCATTGAGGGATAATTATGTTAATATGCAATAGGATAAGTTGTCAAATTACTGGGGGAGAAGCAAGATTAAAAGTACCTTACTTTGGAGTTCTCCTCACGGCTCAGCAGTAATGAACCCAACCAGTGTCCATAGGGATGCGGGTTTGATCCCTGGCCTCGCTCAGCAGGTTAAGGATCCGGCGTTGCCGTTAAGCTGTAGTGTAGGTCGCAGACACTGTTCAGATCTGGCCTTGCTGTGGCTGTGGCATAGGCTGGCAGCGGCAGCTCCGATTTGACCCCTAGCCTGGGAACCTCCATATGCGCACCTGCGGCCCTAAAAAGACAATAAACAAACCAACCTTACTTTAACTTATTTCAGTACTTTGAACATGTTGAAGAGGCTGTGTGGGCAGTTGAAACCTTGACAGCATCTGGGAAGCCCGTGGCAGTGACCATGTGCATCGGCCCAGAGGGAGACCTGCACGGTGTGACCCCAGGCCAGTGTGCAGTGCGTCTGGTAAAGGCAGGTGAGGATGGACTTTGATGGGTTCGCAATTAGTAAGTCTTAAATGACATATAAACGCAGGTCCATCTATGAATCAATATATACTGCTTTTGTTATAAGAAAACCATTAAGAGCTCCCATTGTGACGCAGCAGAAATGAATCCAACTAGTAACCATGAGGTTGCCAGTTAGATCCCTGGTTTCACTCAGTGGGTTAAGGATCTGGCCTTGCCATGAGCTGTGGTGTAGTTTGCAGACGTGGTTCAGATCCCTCGTTGCTGTGGCTGTGGCGAAGGCCGGTGGCTACAGCTCCGATTTGACCGCTAGCCTGGGAACCTCCACATGCCGCAGGTGTAGCCCTAAAAAGCAAAAAAAAAAAAAAAAAAAAGGAAAAAAGAAAACATTAATTTACTTTCTTAGGCATATTGATAACATCATTATCAAGCCCCAAAGAGAAATACATTAAAAAAAAATACATGCACACACAGATCAGCCTTTTGAAAGCTGCAACTAGACCTACGCTGAGGGTTTAACACCTAAAAATGAGAGGCACTTTGGTAAAACGAAAGGAGCATTAGGAAAAAGTATTTTTAAACTTATCTCAAGTTGAGGTCTTTAAATATTAATAACTTTTAAGTCCGTTGCTCTCTTTGCCAAAGTTTTTCCATTCTCATAAATTACTGATATGCTTGACTTTTAGTAACTGGTTGAATAAATCAAAAAATCTTTTTTTTCTTGTCTTTTTGCCTTTTCTAGGGCTGCACCCGCGGCATATGGAGGTTCCCAGGCTAGGGGTCTAATCGGAGCTATAACTGCCGGCCTACGCCACAGCCATAGCAACGCAGGATCCAAGCCGCGTCTGCAAACTACACCACAGCTCACGGCAAGGCCGGATCCTTAACCCACTGAGTGGGGCCAGGGATCGAACCCGCAACCTCATGGTTTCTAGTAGGATTCGTTAATCACTGAGCCATGACAGCAACTCCCTCAAAACAATCTTTTGACAGGAAATACTGACCACCTAATTTATCTTTTTATATAATTTGCATTCCTAATACTGGGTTTCATTTCAACTAAGGAAAATTCACAGACCGTTTTCAAAGCCCCGTTGTTTTCAATCTGAGGAACAGCACAGTGTCCACAGAAGAGTCTGACGTCACTCTGTGGAATGGAGAGACTTTGGCTGGCTAGTTGTTTAGTTTCTCATCTTCATCCAATTCTTGACAGTTCGTGACAGTCACTTTATACTCATCATTAATGATAATAATGATTTAGTTTTAGGAATGGCACTGTGGAATCCTAAGTTTATATTGTAAGTCTAAAAAATGGGGGGAGAAGCCAAGTTAATGTGTTTGAAAGGGATCAGGGGGAGCTCATCATCCAGCTGTTAATTAGAAGGGATCTTTGGCCTGCGTCTAATTCAGAGAAAGTGGCCCCAGTGCTTGATATCACGGTATCCTGTTTACAGCTTTCATAGAAGTTCCCACTTTTCTCATTTGTTTACGTCTTAAATATCGGGTTCTTTCACTAGATCGTTAAGATCGCAGAAGGCAAAAACGACACCTGCTTGGCTGAGCACTGGGTACCCTGTGCCTGGCACAGCCCCTAGCATATAATATGGGCTGATCAATGTCCATTTCGCAACTCCAGTCCATCTTCCAATGCTCAGCCTCCAGAGTCATCCTTACATAGTCATCCCTACCCCACGTGATCACTTCCTCCTCTCAGCGGCTGTAACCCTATTTATACCACACATCTGGAGTATCCTCAGCTGACATTCTCTAACCTGTGGGACTGTTGACAGACTCCACGGTTACACGCAGATAGAAAATGCTGTTAAACCAAGGTAAGCTGTCTTTTGACTGCGGAACTTCTCAGAGCCTTTGACATGTTCATGTGTGTCAGCAGACTCCAAGAAGGAGCTGTAGTAAATAGCTACTGCTTAACTTAATTGATCATAGAACCTGCTTTTCATAGTGCCAACCTTGGGAAGCCCTGTCGGAAATTATAAAATGCGTGGTGTCCTAGGTTTATATTTCTCTATCACCCCTTACAAGGATCTTTATACCTAACAGACAGAGGTATAAAGTAGTAGGCATTCAATGAATAGTCAACAAATGGACAATTCATTTGTGTCATGAAGTCAAGCAAGGAAAGAGAAACTCTGGCTGCAGAAGATCCAAAAAAAATGGTAGTCAGGATGCAAGTAGCCGTGTTCAGTAAGCTGTTGAATATACCAGTCAGGAACCCAGTGCTTTGAAGGGTCAGGGTTAGAGAGAGAAGCTTGGGAGAGTTCTGGATTTGGATGGTACTGAGGGCCTGGGGCTGAAAAGGAGCTGCAGATGCAGAAAGGAAGATGACTTAGTGGGTCCTGGGACAATTCAGAATTGAGAGGGTCAGCCTTGTGGAAGGGTCAGCACATAACACTCAAAGAAACAAAGCTGAGGAGGCTGGAGCCACAATCAGAGACTGGAAGAAGTTCTCAGAAGCCAAGAGAAGGGGGAAGTTGATGACAGAGAGAGTGGCACTAGGTTTAATGCCACTGAGACATTGAGTAAGATGAGAACAGAGAAGCGACTGTTGGATTTGGCAAGATTGAGGTCATCGGTGCCCTTAACAATACTTGGTTCAGAGGAAGGGTGGGGAGTGAGGTCTGACTGAAACAAGAATGAAGAGCAAATCTGAGACCCAGCCCTATGAGGACCACTGAGACACCTGCTGCCAAACACAGGATGTCATGGCTTAGAGCATCAGCTCTGCTGCTCCTGGAATTTAGATGTCGGCATCACTCTCATTGCAGCCAGAAAGAATCTTTCCTTTCCTTGTTCTGGGTATCTCTATATCCAAAATACAAAATCCTAGGCCACGAGTTTATTTAAAAAAAAAAAAAAAGCACTTTTCAGAGGTGGAAGCAACCCAAGTGTCCAACTAATGAATGGATAAATAAAACGTGGTCTATACTCACAATGGAATATTATTTGGCCATGAAAAAGAATGAAATTCTGACACATGCTTCAACAGGGATGAACTTTGAAAACATCATACTTGGAGTTCCCTTCGTGGCTCAGTGGTTAACGAATCCGACTAAGAACCATGAGGTTGCGGGTTCGATCCCTGAGCTTGCTCAGTGGGTTAAGGATCCGGCGTTGCCGTGAGCTGTGGTGAAGGTTGCAGACGCGGCTCGGATCCCACATTGCTGTGGCTGTGGCGAAGGCTGGCAGCTACAGCTCCTGTTAGAGCCCTAGCCTGGGGAACCTCCATATGCCGCGGGTGCGGCTCTACATAAAGGAAAAAGACAAAAAAAAAAAAAAAAAAAAAAAGAAAACATTATACTAAGTGAAATAAGTCAGTCGCCAAAGGACACGTATTGTATGATTTCACTCATTTATATGGAAGTTTCAGAAAAACTTTTTCCTAAATTACATCCTACTGTTATGCCCTAGAAACTTAATGATGTTATTAAATCGGCCTGATGAAAGGGAACATTGACTGATTCTTCAGATGAGTGATGCGGTAACCACAGGTGCAGGGGAACAGCTGAGAGTCGTGAAAAATGACTGTGCCTTGCAATGTAATGTCAAAGCCTGGGAAAAATGACTACTAAAAGTTGAAGTTGAGAAAACCTCTAATAATTTTTTTTTTCAAAAAGATGGACAGCCAAGTGTGCATAAATGACACTTCGATTACATCAGACTCTTCAAAGCACTTTTCACGGAGCACTCTATGCCTGTCAGTAATCATTCTTGCCCAAGGGTTAGCTAAGTCTGCAGGGACCAGATGCTGAACTTCTAGTTCCCCACTCCAAGGGAAAGCTCCCTGGGAGTTCCCGTGGTGGCGCAGCGGAAACAAATCAGACTAGGAACCATGCCATTGCGGGTTCAATCCCTGGCCTCGCTCAGTGGGTTAAGGATCCGGTGTTGCCATGAGCTGTGGTGTAGGTTGCAGACGCGGCTCGGATCCCGCGTAGCTGTGGCTCTTGCGTAGGCCTGCAGCTACAGCTCCGATTAGGCGCCTAGCCTGGGAACAAAAGACCAAAAATAAATAAATAAATAAATAAGTAAGTAAGTAAATAAATAAGTAAAACTCCCTGAATGACGGGAGAGTTCTCTGGTGACTCCCTAAAGCTACAGTGTTCTTCCCACTTGCAGGAGCGTCCATTGTTGGCGTGAACTGTCATTTTGACCCCACAATTAGTTTGCAAACAGTGAAGCTCATGAAAGAAGGCTTGCAGGCGGCTGGACTGAAAGCCCACCTGATGAGTCAGCCCTTGGCCTACCACACTCCGGACTGCGGCAAGCAGGGGTTTATCGACCTGCCCGAATTCCCCTTTGGTAAGACAGACTTAAGTCGCCTAGATGCCTTTCTGTTTGACAAATGCCCAATGAATCTCCAGCCGTGGAGCTTTGTCGTGGTAAAAGAGCGGCTGCACACCTCCTCATCTCTTGCCCTGAGCGAGCTTCGCTCCCTGCAGCCAGGAAACTTTTCAATCAGCCATTTGGAAAAGGCAGGACCAGCCAGCAGAAAAAGACCCCTGAGCTTAAATGTAAAATCAAAGGCGAGTCAGTACTGAGATAGACAACCGGTTAGTCACCCTCGTAGGCTGGTCAAAAGGATGCGCCCCCTCCCCCACCAGGTGGGGGAGGTCATCAAAGACTTTGCTTCTGGTTCCAGCTCTGTTGCTAAGTGGCATCACCTTAGCATTATTCTTTAGTTGACCTAGACCTTAATTTTCTCATCAGAAAAATAAGACGGTTAGACCAGGCTATCTCCATGATGCTTGTCCCCTAGTCTGAATGTTGCTCAGATATTCTAGCAATATCAGAGTTTGAGAGGCAGAGGGAAGTTGCCGTCTTTGGGCTACTATGTGATAGATTTGAGTGGAGAGACCAAGCAGATGAAGTGAGGGGACACTTGCAGGCTGGCAAGAGGGATAAAGCCTGTGTGGGAAGTGGAGGGTGAGTCCACCTGGAGGACCAAGCCGGAGGTGGGCAGGGCCGAAGCCTGGCCAGCCTATTTCATTCAAGTCCTTATATCGTCCTTTAAAGGGATCCCGAGAGAAGTAAGCTATGGTTAAACAATCAGGCTAGAAGAACCATGGGAGAGGAATGGCAAGGCATTTGTGGTACTTATTGCTATAGAACAAATGACTGCAAAACTTAGTGGCTTTAAACAACAAATATCTATTAAATCTCACAGTGGCTGTGGGTCATGAACTTGGGAGCAGCTTAGCTCCTCATGTAGGTTGCGGTCCAAACCTTAAGCAGGCTTAGAGTCATCTGAAGTCCTGATGGGAGTGAGGGATCTCCTTTGAAGCTCTCCTAGTTGGCTGCTGGGAGTCAGGGTCAATTTTTTGCTCTCTGTTCCTTGGCTTATGGGCCTTTCCATTGGGATCTTTGAGCATCCTTACAACATGGCAGCTGCTTTCTCTTGAAGTGAGTGTTCCAGGAGAGGAGGCAGAAACCATCACGTCTCCTATGACTTAGCCTCCGAAGTCCCAAACCCCCTTCTGCCGTATTCTGTTGGTCTCCCAGACCAACCTGATAGAATACCAGAGGTTCTACACAAGGGTGAGAATACCAGGGGACAGAGATCAGTGGGAACCGTCTTGAAGTCCAGCTATCACAGCATTTAAAACTGACTGGATATATCGACGCAAAGTAGCTAAGAGTTTTTAAACGTTATGAACTGGATAACAACTTATTTAATTCACTTATGGAAAAGTATGTACTTATTAGAGCTGTTTATTTTGGAATAGTTTTTTAAAAATTTAAGCAGAATGTCATTCATTCCAGGACTGGAGCCCAGAGTTGCAACCAGATGGGACATCCAAAAATACGCCAGAGAGGCCTACAACCTGGGGGTCAGGTACATAGGCGGGTGCTGTGGATTCGAGCCCTACCACATCAGGGCCATTGCAGAGGAGCTGGCCCCAGAAAGGGGATTTTTGCCTCCAGCTTCAGAGAAACACGGCAGCTGGGGAAGTGCTCTGGACATGCACACCAAGCCCTGGGTTAGAGCCCGGTAAGAACCTTATACTACACTAGCCAAGCCAAACGCATTCAGGTTATGAATACGTCCAAATGAGGCCATTGCCAAGAGTGCAGCCAATTTGCTGTGGATGATGAAGACTCAGTTCTGCTCTTTAAATTCTCTCACAGAGATGTTTATAACACAGCTTTGTGGAGTGATTTCGGGAGAAGGCTTTAGGAATATAGAATACAGTAAACTGGGGCGTTCCCGTTGTGGCTCAGCAGGTTATGAATTCAACTAGTAACCATGAGCAATCCCTGCCCTTGCTCAGTGGGTTAAGGATCTGGTGTTGCTATAAGCTGTGGTGTAGGTTGCAGATGCAGCCTGGATCCAGCATTGCTATGGCTGTGGCTGTGGCTGTGGTGTAGGCTGGCAGCTACAGCTTTGATTCAGCCCCTAGCCTGGGAACTTCCACATGCTGCAGGTGCGGCCCTAAAAAGCAAAAATAAATAAATAAATAAATAAAAATTGCAATGAAATGTGATTTCACACTCTAGGAAACGTGGTGGACACTAACAGTGAATCATTTGTTAAGATTTAAGTATAACAAATATTAATTGCCTCTTCTGTGCCAAGCACCATCTATGGAGCTTGGAAGACAGTGGTGAATGAAATTAAAAAGATCTTTGCTCTCAGAGTTTACATTCCAGTGGGGAAGAGGAACAATAAACTAATAGATTTTCTTATCAGGAGATATGCAGAGCACTAGGAATATGGAAATGACAGGCTATGGTCCCTGGCTTAGAGCATCTCAGAGTCCCCTGGGGAAAATAGAGAAGAAAGCTAGCGTATTGTTTGTTTTTGTTTTTGGCCACACCTGCAGCATGCTCAAGTTCCTGGGCTGGGTGTGGAGCCCACAGCACTGCAGTAACCAGAGCCACTGCAGTGACAGTGCTGGAACCTTAACCCACTGAGTCACCAAGGAACTCCCAAAAGCCGGTGTATGGGATCGTAGCTAACTGCTTGAGGACAGGCGTGGATGAAAAATGAACAGTGAAGAAAATACCTATCTCTTCCTAATAGATATTTTAAAATAAAGGACTTTGGAAGCTAGATTTCAAAGAGCTAAGCAGGCATCCAGGAGGTAAAGAAGCGGGCGGAGGGTGCACCCCAAGCAGAGAGAGACCATTAACTGAGCACAGCGATGTTAGACACCTGCTGTGGACGCTGAGGTAGCAAGCTGGACAAGGCACAGGCCTGTCTCGCAGGAGGTAACAGTCTAGAGTCGGCCAAGAAAAGCATAGCTAGGTTCAAACCGGTAGAGGAAGTAAGTCAAGGGTGAAAATATGTGCAGGTGCCATGGGGTCTGTACTGATGGCCCAAGCGGGCAAAAGGCAGGAGGGCTGATGAAGAATTTCTCACAGGGCTGACGCCCGAGCTGAACTGTGAAGGATGAACTGCGCTGTCAGCCTAGAGAACAGCCTCGAGGGAGGCACTGCGAGGCGGCAGCAGAACAGGGCGCTGAGAAGAGGAGATTCAGAATGTGGCAGAAGACGCACATCGGGAACGGGAGGCGGCCTCTGTTGGTGCTCACGAGGTCTGGAGGACCCCGGCCCCAGACAGTGAGGACCCTGGAGGCCCTCGTGTGGTCCAGACAAAGTTAGATTCGCAAGTTTTAGTAGCCCCAAGAGGGGGAAACCTGTGAGGAGGAGTTTGCTGGAACACCAGATGGGAGGAGGCCTGAACTAGGAGCAATGGAAAGAGAGAGGAGGTAGAGGAGCTCTCCGGGTGGCTCAGCAGGTTAAGGATCCAGCGTTGTCACTGCTGTGGCTCAGGTTACTGCTGTGGCGTAGGTTCGATCCCTGGTCCGGGAACTTCTGCATGCCACAGGCATAGCCCAAAGGGGGGGAAAAAATTAGACCGAGAGAGAGGGAAAGGAGGTGGAAACAGGATCTGCAGGCCGAGAGGTGCAGAAGCAGTATTGGCTCTGGAAAGAGCAGCAAATGTGGGCTCAGCTGGCTTGGGAGCTGGAGTGCCAGAAAGTGAGTACAGGAAAGCAGGGTCATTTGGATAGAAAATGTCCCTGTTCTAAATTGTTAGTTTTTGAATCTATGTGTATATGACAAGAAGAAATTCAAAGTAATTTTATTTTTTTTTTTTTTTACCTTTTTTTTTTTAGGGCCACACCCACAGCATGTGGAGGTTCCCAGGCTAGGGGTCCAATCAGAGCTACAGCTGCCGGCCTACGCCACAGCCACAGCAACGCCAGATCTGAGCCACGTCTGCGACCTACGCCACAACTCACAGCAACGCCGGATGTTAGTTAACCCACTGAGCAAGGCCAGGGATCGAACCCACAACCTCATGGTTCCTATTTGGATTCGTTAACCGCTGCGCCACGACGGGAACTCCCAAAGTCATTTTAGACCTAATGATTCTGGGGGAAAAAAAGATAAAGATAAATGTGATTCAATGGACACTCTCAAAAGTCCAAAGAGGCTATATAGAGGTGTTCTTGCTCGGTGGCCCTGAGAGCGACACTCAGGAGAGGTCCATTGCTGTGTGTTTTGTTCGCCCAGGGCCAGGAAGGAATACTGGGAGAATCTTCGGATAGCCTCCGGCAGGCCATACAACCCTTCCCTGTCAAAGCCCGATGCCTGGGGAGTGACCAAAGGCACAGCTGAGCTGATGCAGCAGAAAGAAGCTACAACTGAGCAGCAGCTGAGAGCGCTTTTTGAAAAACAGAAATTCCCATCTGCCCAGTAGCCTCAGCGGAGTCTGTTTTTAGTGACTTCCTCTATGTCCAGACCACAGTTCCAAAAAATAAGAGAAAGATGGTTAAAAGGCAATGCTTATATGAATGACAGCCTGCACATAATGTAAGCTGAATGCAACAATCACAAATAACCCCTGAGAGTCTTTTCAAGCATATATTTAGAACTTGGAAGCAAAATAAGTTAGAAGCAAATCTTCAACAGGTTTACTGAGCACGCACCATGTATATGGCATTAAGGAAATCACTGTGGCCAAGGAAAAATAATTTAGGCATTAGTCCCACTTCGAGAAGTTTGCAGACTGCAAAGGGCGATGAGAAGTGAGCTGTCATAAATGGTGCAGCAACCAGACAGGGACAGACAAAGGGCTATAGGAGAGTGACTTCCAAGATCTTTTGAACATGACCCTTCATAAGGAACACAATTTATGTAATGCCCCAGTAAAACACATATCACACAACCATCGAAGTAAAATGTGATCCATTCAGGTATTTTCTGTTTCCATTCCATTCCTATTTCATTAATAAAAACTATGCTGGCAGAGACCCTTCAAATTGATTTTATGACTCATTAGTGGGTTTTGACCCATAAATTGAAAAACACAACTATGGGACACTTCAGATATGGGGACTTTACTATTCCTTTAAGTTTCTGCTTAGAAAATCAGTCCTTATGGGATCTGATCAGTAAGCGTCCAGAGCTCGAGTCCTGCTCTCAGAGCTCCAGAGCTGTCCCCTCTCTTTCCTGACCCATCTCTACCACTAAGAAGCATTCAGACCAATGGGGAGGCTGAGGAGGGACAGTACCTTGGTTGTTCTCTCTGTCCTGCTCCAGGCTGGATCCACCTCCATGCCTCCAGTCAGCCAGACTGGGGAGCAGTGGGCTTGCGTCGCCTTGGCAGCTTTTTCAAAAAAGGATAATAAAGAAAAAGAGATACTCCAAAGCCTGTCCAGGTTTCCAAGGTCAAGAACTACATTTCAACCCGGTCATACCTACTCTGAAAGCTCAAGCCTGAGTACGCGAGACCATCAGAATAAGCACGGCTACTCAGTGCACTAGGAAAGAGTTCATGTGCCTTTATACACATTCTTGGATTGGTGTAGCTGTTTTGAAATTATAACTTCTTGATCTATTTAAAAAAAAGCAATGAGACTATCTTGGTTGTTTTGGAGTCATATTTCTGTTTTATAATTTGCTAAGTCTTACATGAAATTCCTCTCTCTACCTTGGTTTCTGTTTTAAAAGTAAGACTACCTTCCTGCTTCACAAATCTGCTAGAGTTTTAAAGGAGAAGGCAGCAGTATTTAAAGGGATAAGAAACTTCCAGAATTTCTTTTACTAAGAGAATTAGAATTCCACCCTCTTTATCCTTCAGTTCACAGCAGTAAAACCAAAGCAGCACCACGCGCAGAGGTTGTATAGAGTTCAGTGATTGTCACCCTTTTTTGTAACCAAGTTGCTATCTACCATTCCTCATCTCAAATCAGGTTCAATATTTAATACCTTCATTTATGGTTGATAGAAATGTTATTCGATCTATTGTTCTGCTATTGTATAGGATGCACGCCCTGTTAATATTCTTTTCAGAACTTGTATTGCCACACAAAACACTGTAACCTCTAATCTTTCTTAGACCCTTTGATGTAAAAAAATTATTTCCATTGCCAAGGGGGAGGGTGGAGGCAGTGTGACCAACTGGGAGTTTAGGGTTAACAGATGCAAACTATTACATTTAGAATGGATAAGTAATGATGTCCTACTGTATAGCACAAGGAGCTCTATCGAGTCTCTTAGGATAGACCATGATGGAAGATAATACGAGAAAGAGAACATATATATATACACACACACATATATATATACATATATATACATATATATATATGTATATATATATATATATATATGACAGGGTCACTTTGCAGTATAGCAGAAATTGGCACAACATCGTAAATCAACGATAAAAAAATTTTTTAATACTTCTCTCAAAAGGATAACATACTGAAGATACACTGCAATGAAATTATATGTCAACACTGCCTCCTAGTGGCATAATTCCATATTTTGCGAAATTTTTTTGAAAATTCAGCCTCTCCACCAAATACATTCATTTTATTTCCAGAAATCTTGTTCACTAAAATGCAAAGCTCACTCAATACCTATGAGTTTCTTTGTGTAAAGTGGACATTTCTCAATGGCAAAGATATTTTTGCAGAATGCAAGCCAGAGAGATTTTGGAGATCAAGTCCAAACTCTCCTTTTGCTTTTTAGGGCCACACCCAAGGCATATGGAGGTTCCCAGGCTAGGGGCAGAATCAAAGCTACAGCTGCCGGCCTACACCACAGCCACAACAACACCGGATCCTCAATCCACTGAGCAAGGCCAGGGATCGAACCCGCATCCTCGTGAATACAAGTCGGATTCGTTTCCCCTGTACCACAACAGAACTCTCTTTTAAAGATAAGATTACTACGGCAGGACACCACGTGAGGAAGAACTTCTTGTTTGTCCAAGGCTGCCAGGAAAGATGGCTTTAGCTTAGATTATCGGAAGAAGGAGAGCGGAACCAAGACACATCATTCACAAAACCGAGTCTATCCTCCTGCCAGGAAATAAAGATCTTTGCTTGACTCCAAGTCAGTGTAAACTCAAAGAATAAACTGTTTGCAGTTTATGACCTGATACTTATTTACACTGTAGTAAAGAACCTTGAGCAGGGGAGCCTTGCCAATGCAGAGCTGTAGAACTGGACAGAAAGGGATCAAAGGCTTCAGTTCCCAACTTCTCCAGAGGGGGGCAGCAAGTCACCAGCTGGGAATGCCAGAGTACCTCTATTTTGCGCTGAACTTCAGCAATACCATCTGAACAGACTGCAACGTTCAATGGCAGAAATATCTGTAGCTCTCTTCGTTTTGACTAGTTTTTCCCTAAGATACAAGGATCTTTGAATCACATCCTGAACAACTCCGCCAGCAACAAAAGCCTTATCTGTCTCCAACCAGATCCTGTTTGTTTTTGTTTTTGTTTTTCCCAGGATCATTTTCCCCGGCTTTGAGCACACTGGCCGGCTGAGTGCATTACACAGACTGTTCTCCCCAGTAGCCTCCCTGTTAGTAACATCCCCTAAGCCAATTGGGAACCTTCCATGCGTTACCTGCCAGGTAGACAATCCTGATGTTCACACCATCGAGGAGGAGGGAGTCAATTTGAAGAAAGAAAAATAGAGGGAGCCCAAGAAACGGTCTGATAGCGCATTCAACTGCAGAGTTAGAGACACCCAGGCCCCGTGTTTCTAAACATCTTCAGGAACAAATGCATGTTTCATGTTTGAACAGAAAATGACTGAAAGGCGGCCAAACACAGAGACTTCTCACAGATGGTGACAGGAAGGGCAGGGTCATTTGGCAAAAACTGGTGGGAGTGAGGAAAAAGAACAGCCAGAAAACGCTTCCCGTTTGCAAGCAGCTGGAGGCATTCTGTTGGCCTTAGACAGACGAAACATGAAGGGGCTGGAAAGTAAGACACACAGATGTCATCGTCGGAGCTGCTGTGAGCTACAGAAATAATGCCAAACCATTCAAGCACAGTCAGAAGAGCTTAATTTACATGCCGCCAAATTCTACACACAATCATTTTTATCACATGGTCTGATGGACTTATAGGTGCCCTTCTGTCAATTTTTACATGAAGTGCCTTTTCCAGGGAAACGTGTAGCGCCCTTTGAACACAAATTTATTTCGCCAGATGGCTATGATATTTTTTTGCAGTCATCACTTATATGCAGTCTGCTAACGCACCATTTAAAATCAGTCCTGTTTGTTCCTTCAAGCAGGCTCGGTGAGACCTCTATTTGGCCCCATTGGGTGGTTAGGCGTTCCCACTTACCACATGACCCTGAAAGGAAAAGGCTGATTGTCTTTGAAAATAGTTCAAACTCTTCCCCCAGTTCAGCCTGGCCATCCTGCCCGTTACTTTGACTTCATGAGATTTTACTGTTCTTTGGAAAGGTTAATGTCTCAACACACGAAATGGCTTAGTGGGACGCAGCCATCTTCCCCCAAACCCTAGGGCAGCACAGTAGAAAAAGCAATGAATGAATTTAGAATCATGAATTTAGGGTGCGAGTCTTGTCCCCACCTCGCTTTGTGAGGCTGGATAAATTATCCTGCTTCTCTGGGCTTCAGTTTGCTCATCTGTAAGGTTACAAACTCTCTAATATCATGCTTAAAAAACTTCATAGTTTCATGGAGTTCCCATCATGGCTTAGTGGAAACGAATCCGACTAGGAGCCATGAGGTTGCGGGTTCGATCCCGGGCCTCGCTCAGTGGGTTGAGGATCCAGCGTTGCCGTGAGCTGTGGTGTAGGTTGCAGACGCGGCTTGGATCTGGCGTTGCTGTGGCTGTGGCTCTGACTGGATCCCCAGCCTGGGAACCTCCATATGCTGCGGGTGCGGCCCTAGAAAGACCAAAAAAAAAAAAATCACAATTTTTTTATGTTTCTAATTGGATGGTACACATGAGCATCAGCCTCCTCGTTGTCAACAAATATTTACCGATTGCCACCGGTGGTATGTTTCCAGCAGACTTTGCTGTTTATTAATTATTCCCCTGGCTACACTGACGGCAGACTAAAACAAACAACACTGTTCAGAGGGCAGGGAAAATGTTATTAGCCTAGACTCAGCCTGGCACTTGGAAGGAAAATGTCATTCTTCCCCATAGGTACTGCTTCCTAGGGAGATGTGGGCCTGTGGTTTTTCGTATTATAAACTATCTCTGTTCTCAGGACTCGAGAGTTCTTTGCAGCCTTGCATAAGCATAAGTTATGGAAGTTCTAGAAACCATTCAGTGGGTAATGCTGGTTTGGGGTTCTTCGGCTCCTTAAGAAGGAGAGAACGGTCTGCTCACATTTTATAATAAGGTGGTGGAGTTTGGGAGCTAGACGTCTCAGAACTTTTTCCTTCCACGATGCCATTCCCAGAAGTTCGATGATCGCCAGATTTACCCCTCCAGCCTGGACCACCCCAAGAACATGCACTGGACATCATCCTGACCTTTAGATCCAAGCCAGTCCCTGCCGTGGACCTCAGGCAGAGTTCTCCAAATATGGACCTGGTCCGCCTGGGTTCTGGTCACCAGAGACCCCCTTCCTCGCAATTTCCCAAGTCCCTCTCTAGTGGCAAGGGCTGCTCAGAGACAGCTGTGCCATCTGGGAGCTGTGCCCCAAGTCTGCGCAGGTGGGCACGGGACCCAGTCCTGGCTTCTTCCCTTCTGAGTGTTCAGTGACCCTCCACACCTCCTTCCCATGTCCCCTACTTCCACCACAATGTGGTATCAACCAAGTGCCCCAAGCAGCCCTGGGACCCTTGTTGGCCTCTGTTCCAGGAGGAGCACCTGGTGACAGGAGGCTCCCACTGGCAGGTGCAATGTCCCTGTCCAGAATCAGGTGAGACTGGGCTGCTCGGTACGGTGCTGACTTTGACTCACGCCAGGCACAGGACAAGTTCAGGGCTCTGGGCCACTGAAGGTTCACTGTCAGTCTTTGCTTTGAGCAGCCTCTGGGGGCCCACATGGGTTCTTCCCTGGAGGGGTTCTGGCCTCAGCTGCCCATGGTTCAGAGGGCAGCAGGAGGGCAACAGGTGATTTTTTTTCTTTTTAGGGCCCCACCCACAGTACATGGACGTTCCCAGGCTAGGGGTCAAATCGGAGCTACAGATGCCTGCCTACACGGCAGCCACAGCCACATCAGGTCTGAGCTGCATCTGTGAGCAACGCCGCAGCTCACGGCAATGCCAGATCCTTAACCCACTGAGCGAGGCCAGGGATCAAACCTGTGTCCTCAGACTCTACCATGCCAGGTTCTTAATCCGCTGAGCCACAACGGGAACTCCACAACAGGTGATCTTCACCCTGAGCCTCCTCTCTTAGCCTTGGCTACTCCCCGCCCCCCGACCCCACAGTGGTCACCCCACCCCCTCCACAGGCTCCAACACTCGTGTCAGGCCTCCTCCAGGGCTGGCCGCGTCTTATCCTCTGAGGAATTCCCAGACATTGCTCCACAATGTCAACAGGTGATGTCTGTCCGTGAACTCTGGCCTCTGCTGGATATGGCTCCATCCTGGCCTCCTGGGTCGGTATGAAGTCGTGCCAGAGGAATGGATGTCCCCGAATGAATGAAACTTCTTCCAGCACTGCCTCCTGATGATACGAGCAAGTTCAGCACTGAGAGACACCCTATTCGAGGAAGGCGCTGTGAGGGGCACTTTTACATTGTAACCTTCCCAACAGCAAATTTATCACGAAAGGAATGGTCACCCCACGTTCCCATGGAAGTCGTGCACTTGCGGTCCACCAAGCACGGCAGTCCCCTCCGAGAGCCGCAGAAGCCCGTATCCGCAGGCGGCACCGTGGATGATGCATCGTCGGGAGCACTGGTGTCACCGACACGAAATGCGTGGTATCAGGGAGCCGCAGAAACAAGACCTTAGTGTTTCAACACAGACAGTTTCCAAAGAACCACAGCACTGAGAGTAAGAACAGCATTGCTGTCTTTCTCAGTGGGAGATACGAGAGTGGTACACTTGCCAACAAAGAACAAGAAGAGATGGTTTCCTGCGCCTCTGCGGGAAGAGACAGTCATCTTCACGTGCACGAACCGCACAAGGAGCAAACACAAAGTACATCTTTTCGCTGCACTGTTCTAAACCACGTGGCGGATCTCTGTGCCTCACATGAGCCCATGAATTTTTTTTTTTTTTGGTCTTTTGTCGTTTTAGGGCCGCCCCTGTGATATGTGCAGGTTCCCAGGCTAGGGGTATCATCAGAGCTGTTGCTGCCGCCTATGCCAGAGCCACAGCAACGCGGGATCCAAGCCATGCCTGCGACCTACACCACAGCTCACAGCAACGCCGGATCCTTAACCCACTGAGCGAGGCCAGGGATCGAACCCACACTCTCATGGTTCCTAGTCGGATTCGTTTCCACTGAGCCACGACGGGAACTCAGAGCCCATGAATTTTTAAATAAATTTTTAATGAAGTACATTCACTAAATCAAATTACTTACATAGACAATGCGATTTTTTTTTTTGTCCCATCAAAATAGGCCCCAGCGCCCTTCATGCCCTAGGAACAGCCCACATGACTCTGAAGATAAGGTCCTGACCTTCTCTCGTCCCCCTAAAACCGCCCTCCCCCACCCCGTATCTTCCATCTTAGACTATGGTGCCTCCAGTGTTGCAGTTGCTCAAGCCAAAATCGTGGAGTCATCCTTGATTCCTCTCTTTCTCGCACGCCCACACTCAGTCCAGCGACAAAGCCTGTCGCATCTACCTGCAAACTAGGTCCGCTTTTCACTTCCTTCCCACCATGACCACCCTGAACCAAGCCACCATCCTCTGTCACCTAGATCATCACACAATTAACTTTCTTTGCAAGCCTCCCTGGGGTATCCTGGATGATTCTTTTAAAAACGAAATAGATCACGTCAGTATTCAGTTCAAAACCTTCCACTTGCTTCCTGTCACAGACACAGAGTTTTGCCTCTCGGATGCCCTTTCGTGGAGAAACAGGCTGCCCAGCTGTGGATGATGATGACTACAGCACTCAGCTCCTCCAAGGTCGAATCCACAGATGACATCTTTGTTCAAGGTCACACCTTTCCTAGGACAGCCTCCATCTGGTATCTGAGTGATGCAAGGGTATAAAAGCCTGGCATGTTAGCCTGACAAAGGACAACTTTGGTCAAAGGACCACAAACAACAGTATTCTCTCCAGAACTTATCATCAGGTGGACCAAGGCATTTTTGGAACTGCGTCACGATTCAGGTTCAACCTCTGCCCAATCTCCTCCCCCTCTTCCCCATTTGTCAGCCTTGCATTGCAGTCTGAAGTTTCTGCCTGTCCCTCCTGCTCCCTCCCCGCTTTAACTTCTACCAGAATTTCCACCCTGCCCCTGCCACCAAATCTTGCAGTTCTATGTCACTGGCATCTTATTCCCAGAGGACCCCAAACTGACTCCTTTTCCTTTACCACCCCAAGTAAAACAGCAATGCACCCAGCTCGACTCACTCTATGCCCCCTTACTCTGCTAATTTTTCTTTTTTTAAATGGCTGTACCCGAGGCATATGGAAGTTCCCTGGCCGGGGACTGAACCCAAGCCTCGGCAATGCTGGATCCTTTAACTCCCTGTGCTGGGCCAGGATTGAACCTGCACCTCTGCAGCTATGCAAGCCACTGCAGTTGGATTCTTAACCCACTGCACCACGTCAGGAACGCCTGTTTATTTTTCTCAGTAACAATTAATTGCCGTACATTTTTTTTTTGTCAAAAAATATTTTTTTCATTGCCTCGCCGCGAATTAGATTATAAGCTCTTAAGGACAGAGACTTGGCTTTGTTAACTTTCATACCCACACACCTAGAATAACACCTTGGATGTAGAAAAAGCTCAAGAAATAACAGGTGAATGAGAAAACAAATGCATGTTTGAGAGACTCCAGCTAGAAAGAAGGCAACTTGAACAGCTGCAAAAATACTTTACTGTCTTCCCTCAGACATACAGAGAAAATTTTAGGAGCTGGAAATCATTGTGATTTCCTTGTCACTTTCAAATTTGAGTCTAGAACCCAGGGTCCCAGATTCCCATCTTCTTTTTTCTTTCATGCACACATCAATGCTGCTTCAAATATTTATTGAGCACCATCTATGAGCTGGACACTGGGCTACAGGCTGGGAGATCTAAAGATGAAAATGATACCACCCTGCCTTTGGTCAGCCCCTGGACCAGGGATGGAGACAGACTGAAGGAATTAAGTGCTATAATAGATGTCACAGAGGGTGCCATGGAGGCACAGAGATAAGCCACCTAACCCAGCATTAGGGAGGGCCAGGCTGCCCCCAAGGAAGCCCTGAGAAATATCTCCATTCTGCTCACCTCTTTCTGTCCTTCGAACAGCCCCTAAGCTTATTCCTACCCGGGGGCCTTTGCACTGGCTGTTCCCTCTGCCTAGAGTGTGGTGCTCTCCAGATTGTCACATGGTGGTACCTTCTTGTCATTCAGGTCTTGGACAAAATGCCACCCTGTCGGGGAGGCCCTCCTAAATTCCTGAAGTGCCCCACCCACCCCGATCCTTCCATCCCCTGCACCTTGACCAGATGCTCTGTCAAATGCCCCTGCT
Source organism: Catagonus wagneri (assembly GCA_004024745.2). Classification (NCBI taxonomy): domain Eukaryota; kingdom Metazoa; phylum Chordata; class Mammalia; order Artiodactyla; family Tayassuidae; genus Catagonus; species Catagonus wagneri. Next base: position 3,555,175 of record PVHT020004020.1, read on the forward strand.
CCGTCCTTCGCTTCACATGACCTATTGATTGACTGACTGAATGAATATTGTCTGTGTCCTCTACCCTGTGATCTAAGTCCTCTGAGGACAGGGACCTTGTTTGTTTTGCTCAAGGCTCTAGCTCTAGTGCCTACAAAGGGGCCTGGCAAATAGAATGGGCTCAACAAATATGTATCAAATGATTAGGTGGAAAAGTGTATAAAAAAATAATGCTTCAGTATTTTACAGTAGCCAAGACATGGAAGCAACCTAAGTGCCCATCAACAGATGAATGGATAAAGATGATGTGATATATATACACATGTATATGGAATATATATATTCCATTATACATATATCTATATATACATTCCATACATACATATGTATATCCCATATATATTTTTTACAATGGAATATTATTCAGTCATAAAAAGAATGAAGTAAAGCCATTTGCAGCAACAGGGTGGACCTCGAGATTATTATACCAAGCGAAGTGAGTCAGATGGAGAAAGACAAATATTAAGTGATATCACATATGTGGAATCTAAAGAAATTATGTAAGTGAACTTATTTACCAAACAGAAATAGACTCACATACATAGAAAACAAGCTTATGGCTGCCAAAGGAGAGAGTGGTGTGGGGGAGAGGAGAGATAAATTAGGAGTTTGGGATGAACAGATACACATTACTACATATAAAATAAACGAGGTCTTACTATATAGCACAGGGAACTCTATTCAGTATCTTATAATAACCTATAATGGAAAAGAATCTGAAAAGGAATATATATGTCTATGTACAACCGAATCACTTAGCCATGCACCTGAAACTAACACAACATTGTAAATTAAATATATTTCAATTTTTTAAAAATGGTTAAGAAAAAGAAAGATGATGCTTCAAGAGACAGAAAGAACAACTAGTAAGTGGGGTTGGGGGAACGAAGCAGCTCCAAGGGGAAAGCTTTTGCAAAGAAGTGGATTCTGTTTCTCTTTTTGTATTCCCAGGGTTCTCAACATCAAAAATCTTCAGATCTGGGTGACAGAATATGGGATTCATTGTACCATTCTCTTTACTTCTGTACTCTAGGATTTTTCATAATAAAAAATAATTACGGAAACAAAATCTTGGGCTGAGTAGGTAAGATAAATGTAGAAAACAGCACCATTTTAAGCCCCCGGGTGGGACCTGGGGTAAAGTGAAGACAGCAGTTCCACACAAAAACATTCAGGTTGCATTTTTCCCCCAAACTCTGGACTGCTCTGAACAAAATGAGCCGGAAGTCAGCCAACTGGTGATCCCCTACACAGGACACACCAAGTCTTGATCCTAAACAATCTATTTACTTGATTCTAAAAAATGTTTCCAAGAAAGTGCCAACCATCTGGAGATCAAACCTCCATAATATTAAAGAATCAGGCTCTTTTCCAAGACCTCACTTGTGCCACAGCTCTGCCTAGGGCAAACTGTTCATTTTCCTATGCGGAAATCATAGAAAATATGTCTTGGTTTCTGCCCCCGGTCCAGGTACAGAGCTCCTGAAACCCTGCCATTTCCTAAGTGAAAAGAGCACCAGGAGCATCTTTTATTCAATTGAGGCCAATCTGAGTAGCTTCCTGGATGGGAGCTGGTCACGGAAAAACCAAGCCTTGATTAGAAGCTTGGGATCTTCAGCCCCACCCCTTCCAGAGAGGGGAGAGGGGCTGAAAGTGGAGTTAATAACTAATCATGCCCATAAAACCCCAAAAAGAGCTTCCAAGGTAACACACCTTTGAAACACATCCAAGGTAACACACCTTGGCAACGCATCCAAGGTGACGCATGGGGAGATGTCCCTAACTCCAGGGGGACAGGAGCTCCTGCACCTGGGACCCTTCCAGACCTCACCCTGAGTGTCTCTTCATCTGGCTGTTCATCTGGATCCTTCCTTTATCATAGCTTTAGTAAGCTAGTAAACATGTTCTCTTCAGTTCTGTGAGCTGTACTAGCAAATTAAACCCAAGGAGGGAGAGGCATGGGAACCCCTGATTTAAAGCTCATCCATCAGAAGCACCTGGACCTGAGACTGGCACTGGAAGACAGGGGTGGCGGTAGTCTGAAGGACAGAACCCCTGCACTGTGGGATCTAAGACTATCGCCAGGTAACTCATGCCATGATTGAGTTCAATCATAGCACTGCCTGCTGGCGTCACGGAGAATTGCTGGGTACGGTAAATTAAAAAAAAAAAACAAAACAAAAAACGCCTTCACACACTTAGCGACTGGAAGCGAAGCGTTTCTTATGAGGAGTTAAGGAGACATATGGTAAAGAAAGACCCCTAGGAGCAAAACTGAGTTTTTTCTAGACACCTGCCTTCTTCCGGACTCCGTGTAGATGACGGGAGGGGGTCGTTTCAGCTCCTCTCGACTCCCCACTGCCACGTCCCAGCGTCTCTCTGCCACCCTCCTCTTCGAGGTTCAAGTCATCCTCCCACCCACCCTCTCTCCATCCTCGTTCCGTCCGTCTTCTACTCAGAGTCCCCTCCGCCACAGTCAGCAAGGGCTCAAACACCCCCTCGCGGGCTCTTGCCCTGCAACCTCCGCCTCCAGTCAGTATGCCAGAAAATCGCAACCATCCACAAAGACGACCCCCAGCCCACTGCCCCATCCGACCCCAGCCACTTGGCCACCCTCAGGGTTTTCACTTCAGCACAGCCACTGCCTTTTCTTTTCTTTCCTTTTTTTTTTTTTTTTTTTGTCTCTCTGCCTTATCTAAGGCCACACCCGCGGCATATGGAGGTTCCCAGGCTAGGGGTCTAACAGGAGCTGTAGCCGCCGGCCTTCGCCACAGCCACAGCAACGCGGGATCCGAGCCGCGTCTGCGACCTACACCACAGCTCACGGCAACGCAGGATGTTAGTTAACCCACTGAGCGATGCCAGGGATCGAACCCACAACCTCACGGTTCCTAGTCGGGTTCGTTAACCACTGAGCTACAACTGCAACTCGCAGCATAATCACTCTCAAGCCGCCATGCCTGGAACCCACCTTTACCTTCCATCCTTCAAGCAGTCTCCCTCCTGAACCCAGAGCTCGGTCAAGCCAGCTCCATCTGGAATCTTCGGTGGCTTCAACCTTCATTTTCATCTCAAGCTCGCCTCACTTCTTTTTCCTCACGTCCAGCCGTGTTTTGCAACCTCGGCTAAATATTAGAATCCCCAGGGCAGTTTGCGGCTCGGGATGACTCATCTGCCTTGACCAATGACGTCAGACGCTCTGGGGGAGGGGCAGCGTTCGTTTGCGAGCTTTCCCAGCTGATGCCAATGAGTAGCCCACGTGACCGAGCGACCACTCAGCCTCGTGGCTCATCACTTTAGCTGCTTTCCCACCTGCACCCGCGCTGCCTCGTTCTCATCTTCTCTGCCACGTGACCCCTGCAAAGCTCAGCCCTGGAGCAACCCCACTGCACACTTGGTCTATTCGTACACGGAAGCTTCCAGGCTCTGCTGGAGGAAAATCACAAAACCTTCCACTTTCTCTGGAGGGCGAGTTTCCTATAAGGCACTGAATACGGTGGGATTTGAAGACTCCTTTGGGATTCACATTGACTTCTTTAGACAAGTGTTTGTCCTTGGGAAAAGTCGCAAATATACGAACAAGACAAAGACCGGTTACAACGACCGAAAACCTCCTTGAGTGAGAGTAACAGGATGCTGTCTGTTTCTAATCGAGAGCGCTTCCTGCTGCTTGTATTAGCAGAATAATGCAGAGAGCACAGCAGAGTCAGTGCTGAATTAGGAAATGTCAGCAAGTGCTCGGAGCTGGAATAGAGAGAGACCCGTGGCTAACTAGAGACTCCTGTACACTCAAGGGCTGGAGAGACTAAGCTGGTTTTTGCCAGGTTCTATCATTAAAAGGTCTAAGAAGAGGACTCCTCCTTTGAGTGGGAAAGACAAGCTTTGATAAGAGACCCGGGTCGCAACATTGGCCTCCTCTCCAAAGCTGAGGGAGGGGAACTCAACAGAACCAGCCCAAAGTTGGTGGGTGTCCGGGAGAAAGAGAAGCCCGACAATGCGGTCCCTGGTTGCACGACTGGTGAGCACTGGTTTGGGGATCTACCTGAAGTGCCAGCGGTGGAGTGAACACTGAGGCCTCGGGTGTGATGGTGTGATCAGAGGGAGAGGGGACAATGGACCCCTGCAGGTACTCCCAGTACCTCACAGGTAAAGCACAAGCCTGCCTCGCCTCTTTCTCGCCTCCGGAGTTGGGACCAAAGAAGGTGCATATGATGGGAGATGGCAGGATAGTCAAGGAGCGCGGAGGCAGGAAGCAGAGAGGTCTGGGTGCTGAGGAAAGTGGTGAGAGGCTTCAGGCCTGGAGTCACCAGATCTCTCACAGGCTTCTTCCTGGGGTCGTTGGGGTTCATATCCCTTCAGAGCCTCCATCTATGTGGCTTAGAGATAATGGGCTCCGCCTGAGTGCAGGTGGGCCCTTCACCTCGAAACACACCTCTTTACTTTCCCTGCTCTCTCTCCCATGAAGAGAAGAAGGTGGGCTTTGTGAGCCTTCTTAGAAGGCTCCATGGCGGAAGAAGGTGGGCTTCTGTGAGACAAGAGTTCATGCCCCTCCATCGTTCACATGTACAAACACACAGATTCACACACAAGTCCCGACAAGGCCATGAGCCTCGCGCGTGCTGAGAGGAGGGGGAAAGCTTTGGATCAAACTTGAAGTTTTAAAAAAAGAAAAACTTTTGAAATTAAAGAAAGAATCTGACGGGCAGTTTGGATTGCGAGTTCTCTCCTGATCCAATCAGCCGTGGCCAGAGTTGAGTCATTGAACCATCTAATGGCTGTCAGTTGGCCACCCTGCGGATGAGGGAGTCGGGGTCTAAGACCGGCAGAGGTGCAGTGAGCGTGGCTGACACCTCAAGGGTTGTCCTCCACGGTTGCTTTACTTCCTCACTGGAAACTGGGAAACATGAAAATCCGGAGCTTCTGAGAGGCTAGGGCTGCTGCAGGTAGGGAGGAAAGAATAAACACACAACAGAGAAAGGAAACTAAGACACACACCCCCTATCTGAATAGAACCAGCCCTAAACCCAGCCTTGAGCCAGCTTACTCCTGCTTGGTGAGTTCTCTTCCTGGAATTTCCACAATTTTCACTGTGAGTTTCATGGTTCATTATTTACTTTATATATATGGTCCCACAGAAATCATCTTTGACTAATCTCTTACCAGCACAACATATTACTGTATCACACACATGAGAGAAAAAAAAAAAAAACCACAGGGACAATGAAATATCTGGAGGAACATTGAGAAGTTTAGAAAATTTTTTAAATGATTGCTAAGACATAAAAAAAGTGGGGGAAAAAAGGTATAAACACCTTAAGGGGCTAGGACAAGAAACCAGAAATCTGTCTGTCACATGCCTAGAAAATGAGGGTGATACATAACACCATCATGAAACACATGTATTATTACAGAAGAGTGTCTCCAGGTGACCGCCCGGAGGTATTCACCTGTCGGAAACATGTGACTGTCAAGATGAATCAGAGCAGTGGAAATTAACCAGTGGGTACATTGTAGGCAGAAATATGTTTTAGAGGGAAACACTGTAGCCTTGGATTTGTGGGCAGGAGTAGGCATGCTGAGAATGAAAAACAGAGATAGGAAAGAGAACAAACCAAATTCCTAATTCCTCTCTTAGACTCAATTCAGTAGCTGGACTTAAATTTTCCAACAGGACAAGAGATGGGAAGCACCAACAACACCTTAAGTGCTAACATAACCCAAAGAATGGTTTAAACAAAATTTTGCATGTGCAAAGTATAATTAGAAGTGATGACATTTTAAAGGAAACATTATCTCTTCAAGCACCACCTGGATTCATGGAACCAGGTAGAGTAATTAATTAATAAGCCCATTCTTCAGTTCCTAGGCTCTATTTACATTTCCAAATTTTTATAACGTAATATCCTGTTTAATGTTTAAGAGCAAGGAATAGGATCCAGGTCAATGTGATAAGTATGGTAAAAAAAATAAGCTTAAGCAATACAGAACGTGGATCCCAGCACTGCTGTTTTGCAGTAAGGCCCACCATCTCAGACATCGCTTCTTTTCTTACTTCCAGCACTGCTACCAACACACTGTAGGTGCTGTTCCTGGAGAGATTAACCAGAGCAGTGTAAGTGGAGGCAGGAAGAGGGGAGCCAACAGAAAGAGATCCTAGGAAAGACCCTGGTGCTGGAACTTACCTTGGAGAGGGGAGGGGTTGCCCCCTTAGTACCGCCATGCCAGCTCCCAAATTGGCACAAGATAAATGCTCTGACAGTAATGTTACGTCCTCCATGGTACTGTGAATTCTCATCTCAACAAGACAGGATGTCATTGGTTTCCCATTCCCACCTAGGAATTCTTAGAAATGTGAAATGCAGAGTTCCCATCTTGGCGCAGCAGAAACGAATCTGACTAGGAGCCATGAGGTTTGCCGGTTCGCTCTCTGGCCTCGCTCAGTGGGTTAAGGATCCAGCCTTGCTGTAAGCTGTGGTGTAGGTAGCAGATGCGGCTCGGATCTGGCGTTGCTGTGGCTGTGGTGTAGGCTGGCAGCTGCAGCTCCGATTTGACCCCTAGCCTGGGAACTTCCATATGCTGTGTGTGCAGCCCTAAATAGCAAAAAAAAAAAAAAAACGGGGGGTATTTAGCATTACAGAATTCTAAATACTGTACAGAAAACTATACCTTTAAGAGCAAAGCAACCTGTTCTGCTCACAATGTAATTCTCTTGTTTACAGATAGAGGGCGTATTAAAATGCTTGTTATTTGTCCATTGGTCTGTTGCCTCAATAGCATCTACTGAGTATCTGCCCCGAAGTGCCAGGTCCTGGGGTGGAGGAGGGAATAAAAATAGTGATAAAAATAACTACCACTTCCTTACTGTTTATTGCATGACTATCTCCTTGAGCCCCACAATAACACTAGAGGCACACATTATTTCCTGCATTTTCCAGAAAGGACACTGAAGCTTGTCTAAAACTACCTAAACCAAAAGAAGGGAGCAAGAGTTAAGCCAGAGGTGGCCCCAGCGTCTCCTGCTCCTAATCATCATGTGAATGCCATCCTGCAGTAAGCTAATTAGCTTGAAATTAATTTCAAAATCTCCAGCAGCCACGTCCCATTCTTGGCACGTGGTAGATTCTTTATAAATATTTTCTGAATAAATTGAAACCAAATCACTGAATTTGTGTTTTAATTTCAGTTTGTTTTCATAAGAGTGTGTTACCTATTTATTTTGCTTGGTAGATGTGACTGTAAATAATCATAATCTTACCAACCGCTTATAAATATTGTGTTGGTCACCCTTAAGATTCTTACTACAGTTATTAGTAGTGAGGCTCCTGGATAAATAAATTCCTGTTGTGGCTCAGCAGGTTAAGAACCCAACGAGTATCCATGAGTGTGCAGGTTCAATCCCTGGCCCCGTCCAGTGGGTTAAAATCTGGCGTTGCTGTGAGCTGTGGTTTAGGTTGCAGATGAGGCTCGTTTCCTGCATTGCTGTGGCTGTGGCATAGGCTGGCAGCTGCAGCTTAGATTCGACCCCTAACCTGGGAACTTCCATATGCCGCAGGTGCAGCCCTAAAAAGAAAATTATTAATTAATTCCTAGAATAAATTTCAGGTTTTAGAAGTTTATACGGTGTCATTCCAGAGCCTAATATTCCTTTCCCTCTATGGATTATTCCTATTTTGGTCTTGACTGAAGTTGCAGGAGCTTTACAAGCTTGCTTATTTATTTATTTATTTATTTATTTATTTATTTATTTTTGCCTTTTGTCGTTTTAGATTACATCTGTAATCTAAGTGTTTATGCGTTCTTCCTCCACCTTTCCTCTAATAATCACTCCTCCCCCGAAATTTTTTATAAAGTACACCTTTCTCTCATTCCAAATCCCTCTACACTGCATTGTAAAATCTGACACTGTCCTAAGAATTCAAACCATCTGAAGCACGAAATAGAGGGAGAGTCCTAACTAGTCGTGTTGAGAAAGTAAATGACTTTGATGGTTGAGGAATCATTTCGCAAGTCAAGTAGTTCCTGATTCTCTGCTATCATTGTAACTGAAATAGGACACGTTAGTTATTAGGGCATTAATAATAATACCTGATGACATGTCATTATATAATTTCTGATGTAAAACTTGGAAAGAGTCCAGAGAACTGCGTGATAATGCTATAACAAAATATTCCTCTTTCCCATCCGCTTACTTATTTGAATAAGGTTTCTCAGAACTTACACCTATAAAACGATAAGCAGGCATAGAATTAATGCTAACCTCTCCCTCACACTAGCAGCAAATAATATTCAACCATTCATACATTAACTGGCTAAAAAAAATAGTTCAACCTGTCTAATTAAGAAATGTATTTCTCACATGGACTTGGAGAACAGACTTGTGGTTCCCAGCAGGGAGGGGCAGAGAGCGGGATGGACTGGTCTGGGGTTAATAGATGCAAATCATTGCATTTGGAATGCGTAAACAATGAGATCCTACTGTATAGCACAGGAAACTATGTCCGTCACTTGTGATGGAACACGATGGAGGATAATGTGAGAAAAAGAATGTAAATATATACATGTGTGACTGGGTCACTTTGCTGTACGGTAGAAAACTGACAGAACACTGTAAACCAACTATGATGGAAAAGATAAAAAAAAAAAAAAAAGGGGGAGTTCCCGTCGTGGCTCAGTTGTTAATGAATCCGACTAAGAACCATGAGGTTGCGGGTTCGATCCCTGGCCTTACTCAGTGGGTTAAGTATCCGGCGTTGCCGTGAGCTGTGGGTGAAGGTCGCAGACGAGGCTCGGATCCCGCGTTGCTGTGGCTGCGGCTACAGCTCCTATTAGACCCCTAGCCTGGGAACTTCCATATGCCGCGGGAGCGGCTCTAGATAAGGCAAAAAGACCAAAAAAAATGTATTTCCAATAACATTTTACTTCATAATTACATATCAAAAATTTTCACATATTTATATTTTTATAATCTACAATAATAACTCAATCTAGAAGAAATGATAACTATTTTAAGCTTGTTATCACAAAACAACTTTACAAATTTAAATTCAAATGTACATATTTTTGTTGTAGAAAAGTTTGAAGGGTCTATTCACCGAAGACTTTCAGACATAAAAATATATGCCATTGAGAGGGGGAGAAGAGTAGAATGAGAATACGGATTTAAGGAAGAAAAATGAACTTTTTAATATTTTCTACTATAATACTTTTAAAGAGGTAAAGACAGGAATCAAATCGTTTGGCATTTTGCTTCCAGCTAGTACAGTTGGCTTTTTAAAGTGCCGGTTTACGCTTAGTAATTACATCCTTTGCATCCTTTGCAAATATTTAAACTTATGATTTAAAAAATTAATAACTTGAAAATATGCGAGGGTGTCAACTGTCTTGCTTTGTTTTTCAATTATTTGGGGTAGGGGGTGGCTAATCCAACAAGAAAGTTTGAAAGCTTCAGGGATCTGAGGCCCCTACAAACTTTAAAGCATCTGAGCCTTTGTTATTTCACAAATTCTAGTCAAAAAAATATACATGCTGTGATAGCAGGTAAAAACTGCCATTTCAGAAAATCATGCTAAATCAGCTCAGTTAGTGCTCATAACGTTTGTTCCAAGAACAAATTCTAGCGGTTGATACTAAATCCCATTTAACAGTCTTTCAGTTAGTCATTCAACAACTTATCCAGCCCCTCTCCTAGGCCAAGCCTGTGGGAGGCTCTAGGACCGCAGCCTGTGACACAACAGCCGGGGACCCTGCTTCTTGCCCACTCACGTGGCGTGGCGGTGCGGGAAGGCCATCTGCAAAAAGGCAAGTGCCTGACTAAGATAAGTTCAGATTGTGGTCAGTGCTGAGGAAGATGAAAGCCAAGGAAGTGATAATGAATAATTGGGGAGTGGAGTTATGGGGCATTGACCCTGAGGCTAATGTAGCTTAAGTTCTTCATCTGCGCAGGCCCAGACCAAGCCCTATGTGGGGACCTTGGTGCGATGCTAGAGTGAAGGTGCGAGCACACACCACATACACACACGACCCCAAAACCCCATGTATGGAAAAAAAAAACTAATGGAGGAGTTCCTGTTGCGGTGCAGTGGAAATCAATCTGACTAGTAGCCATGAGGATGTGGGTTCAATCCCTGGCCTCGCTCAGTGGGTTAAGGATCCAGCGTTGCCAGTGAACTATGGTGTAGGTTGAAGATTTGGCTTGGGTGCCACTTGTTGTGGCTGTGATGTGGCCGGCAGCTGCAGCTCTGATTTGACCCCTAGCCTGGGAACTTCCATATGCTGTAGGTGAGGCCCTAAAAAGCAAAAAACGAAAACACCTAAGACAGATTTCCTAAATGTTTTTTATTTTATTTTATTTTTTATTTTTTTGTCTTTTGTCTTTTTAGGGCTGTACCCACAGCATATGGAGGTTCCCAGGTTAGGGGTCAAATCAGAGCTGCAGCTGTTGGCCTACAGCACAGCAAGGTGAGATCCAAGGCATGTCTGCTACCTACACCACAGCTCACGGCATCGCCAGATCCCCAATCCACTGAGCGAGGCCCAGGTTTCATTAACCACTGAGCCACAACAGGACTGCAGATTTCCTAAATCTTGACAAGAATCCTAAAAAAAATCACATGACATTGCCAATAATGGGTAGTGAAAGCAAAGCAACTTTATGATGGATCATGAAAACACATTCAATCAATGATACCATAACAAAGGCTGAATTATCTTTTTATCCATTGCACAGAAAATAATATCACACCATCATTGTTACGTGAAGAGGTGACCAAAGAATATGTAGCCAAAACTCCTGGGTAAAAATACTATGTCAGGCAGTTAACAAAAATATATGTTGTTTTTCTGGCTTTTCTGATGGTTGGGGTTTGTGTCCGTCACCTTCTTTGTTTTGTCCTTTCTTGTGATTTTTTTTCTGTGTTTACTTTTGTGTGAATTTCTATATTCATAAGTTTGTATTCTCTTTCTCAAACTCAGGCCACACAAAAACCTGTCCTGTCCCTGGGTGGAGCTACTTAAGATGAAAGGATCTGGAAAGCCCTTTCTGAGTTGCTGACATGAGCGCAGAAACCTGATTGAGCATGGCATTCCAGGAAGAAGTAACAGGTGACAATGCTTTGAAGGAAGTAATCTTGCCTCTAGAAGGCCAACATGGCTGGGCAAAGAGAGGGCAGTTGCCGGGCCCCTCAGGGCCTTGGAGGCTGGGGAAGAAGCTTGATTCATTCTAAATACAACCAAACAACCATCTGATTCATACTTAAACACAGCAGCATCGATGTAAACATATGTGGATTATTTTAAATAGCCTAGGAGTTCCCTGGTGGCTCAGTGGGTTAAGGATTCGATGTTGTCACTGCTATGGCTCTGGTTACTGCTGTGGTGCCTAGGAACTTCCTCATGCTCTGGGTGTGGCCCAAAGTAATAATTTTTTAAATTTCTAAATCCGTAAAATAGCCTAAAATCCTAACACGTGTACATTAAAAACACCTTCCCACCCGTAAAAAATGAGGAATCATGACCTTCTGTGTGAAAAGCTACTGCCCCTCAGTGGTAAAAGAGGAAATATTTAGAATAACACAATTTCTGGGCTATAGCGGAACATAAATTCATTGGAAATGATCGATTTCTTTTCACTAAACAGTAAACCAAAATACTCGATTTTTCTAAAATATGAATTCAAAGGCCCCGGAGTAAGCAAAGTAATTTTCAAGTAAATCTGAGGATGTTAAGCTCACAAACTAATTACTAATGAAGAACACACATAGGATAGCTTTATACAATGGGCTTTCATGTCTTGATTGTTACCTCCTTTCTTTCGTCCTTCATCTCTCCTTACCCGTTACCTTCCCCACTTCCTCCCTCCCCCCACCTTCATTCCTTCCATACTTCTTTTCTTCTTTCCACAAGTGTCTTGGAGCACCTGCTTTAGACCATACCTGTGTACAGGGGTCACCAAGACAGACATGAACTTGCGACTGAGAAAGGAAAACGGACATCCAGCCAATAATGTATGGATTGTGCTTGTAGCATTCACTACTGTAAGAGTAGTTGGCAATGCCATGAAATCATCTTTCAGGGGACTACACTAGGCTGGGGAGGTAGCAAACGTCACCTTGATGAAGTGGCCTCGCAGCTGATGCCTCAGGGACCACTAGGAATTAGGAAGGCGAAGGTGGAGGGAAGAAGTGTTCCATGCAGAGGAACAGCATCTGCAAAGAGATGGGAAGGAGAGTGATGTTTGAGGAATTGAAAGAAGACCAAGCCAAGAAGTAGAGGGTCTAAAGATGAGGTGGCAGGGGCCGGGTTAGGGGGATAGGGGTCCTGCAACCAAGTTCCTTGCAGGCTATGAGGATTTAGGACTTAATCCTAACGGCAGTGGGAAAATGGTAATCGGTTACATAAATGAGGCAAAGAAGACTTTTTGTATTGCAAGGAACAGAAACCACAGCTCCTTGGACCTATCTACCCAGTTCCCTGACCCAGAGGCAACCAATATGACCAGGGTTTTTAGAAGTCCATTCAGTAATAACCACATATATCCATGCAAATATGTCAGTTTATCTTATCATCATTTAAATAAGTCAGGGTCACATACTGCATACACCGCCCAGAATCTTGTTTCCTAACTTAACAATGTATCTTAGCAGTCATCCTTTATCAATAGATAGAGAGCTGCCTCATTCTTTTTGTCCTCTGGGCTAGACTGTGTTGCATGGATGGACCATTTTTTATGTAATTTTTTTTTTTTTTGGGCACGTCCACCCATGGCATGCAGAAGTTGCTGAGGCGGGGATTGAACTCGTGCCACAGCAGAAGTGCAAGCCACTGCAGTGACAATGCAGGATCCTTAACCCTCTGTGTCATAAGAGAACTCCAATTTGTACTTCTTTTACTGAAAGTGTGCTTGGGCATCCTTTGATATGATTAAGAGCTGGTGCTTGTGATGAATTAAAAATTATCTAATTAGTCTGAGAGCCAAAGGCCTAGAGCTAAAAACGGTGTTTCATTCGTTCAACAAACAGATTTTGAAAAGCAACTCTGCACCAGACACACTCATATCATAGGCACAGATGAATCTAAAATAGGTGAGACTTGGTCCTGATCCAGATGACCTCAAGTTTAATGAAGGAGATGGATTTGGAAACATACAATTAAATACAATATGTTATTTAAAAAAAAAAAAGGAAGGAACACACACAAAAAAACATGGAAACACAGAGAAGAGCAACTAATGCTTATCTGCTAACCACTCACATGCACTTTCCTTTTTTAAAATACATTTTCCTTTTTTTTTTTTTTGTCTTTTTAGGGCCTCACCCACGGCGTATGGAAGTTCCAGGCTAGGGGTCCGGTTGTAGCTGTAGCCATTGGCCTACACCACATCCACAGCAACTCGTGATCTGAGCCACATCTGTGACCTAAACCACAGTTCAGGGCAACACCGTATCCTTAACCCACTGAGCAAGGCCAGGGATCGAACCCCCAACCTCATGGTTCCTAGTCGGATTCGTTTCCACTGCACCATGACAGGAACTCCTAAAATACTTAATTTTTAAAAGGTAGAGAGTTGGGGGAAGCAGATAGTTAATTCTTTTTAATTTTTTAAGGCCTTAGATTTCTTTTATAACAGAGAGAAAAACAAATACGGTATCACTTAAATGTGGAGTATAAAATATGGCACAGATGAACGTATCTACAAAGCAGAAACATACAGACATGGAGAACAGACTTGTGGCTGCCAAGAGAGTGGGGGGAGGGAGTGGGATGGACTGGAAGTTTGGAGTTAGTATCGAATGGATAAGCAATGAGGTCCTGCTGTATAGTGCAAGGAACTATAGCCAGTCTCTTGGGATGGACTGTAATGGAAGGTAATATGAGAAAAATAATGTATATATATATATATATGACTGGATCCCTTTGCTGTACAGCAGAAATTAGCACAACATGGTGAAGCAATTATACTTTAACAAAAATGAAAAAACTAAACTTGGCTCTGGAAGTTCTGTGGAGCAGTGGGTCAAGGATCTGGCATTGTCACTGCTGTGGCTCTGTGACTCAGATTGCTGCTGTGGCACAGGAACTTTCACATGCTGCAGGCGTGTCCAAAAAAAACCCCACAAAACTTGGCTCTGTGCATTAGCAAAAATATCCGTAGTTGTATTAAGGGAACTAGGATCTTTATTAAGTACTTAAAGAAAAATCTCTGAAATTATGATTAAGATCCCCTTCATGGAAATGTAGTATGGATGACACAAAGCGGGGAGGTGTTTCCACAGACTAGGGCTTCATTTTAAACACTGAGGCCACAACCAGTTTTACATAGATGCCCCCAGTTCAACCCAATGTCCTCACTACCCCCACCCCATCCCAGGGCCTCCCCACAGGTTCAATTCAAGGTGTGTTCTTTTTTTTTTGTTTTGTCTTTTTGCCTTTTTCTAGGGCTGCACCCGTGGCATATGGAGGTTCCCAGGCTAGGGGTCTAATCAGAGCTGTAGCTGCCGGCCTACGCCACAGCCGCAGCAACGTCAGATCTGAGCCGCATCTGCAACCTACACCACAGCTCACGGCAACACCGGATCCTTAACCCACTGGTGTAGGCTGGCAGCTGTAGCTCCAAGTCAACCCCTAGCCTGGGAACTTCCATATGCTGCGAGTGTGGCCTTAAAAAGCAAAAAATAAATTAAAATAAAATAAAATAAAGGGAAAACAGAGAAAGGCAAGGCAACCCAGAAAGAGATTAAAACATTAGATCAGCAGGAAGCCTCTAATCACCCTGAGGGCTGGAACAGGTTGTGTTAAGGAGCCCAAGAGCCAAGACAGGAGCTGGAGACTCAGCCACTGCTGCTGATGCCACAGGAAGAGGGAGAGAGGGGAGCGGAAGTTTGGCTTCTCTCCTTCTCCCACCTCCCATTTGGCCATGTCCAGCCAGAGACAGTGGGCAAGGGAGCGGGGGAAACTGCAGTTTGAGGAGGTCAGCTCCCGGAGATGCAGAGCAAGGAACGGGCAGGGAAGGGGTCTGAGGGCACACCTAAGCACTGCATGGCGGGCACGCATAAGGCATCAGATGACCATTCTAGAATTCTGGAAGTCATCATTCCATCCCCATGACCTGCCAATTCGTCCCCTTAAAGCCTGTCTTCTCTATGTCACAGCCACTGCCCCAGTTCAAGGTCTTACCCTCTCTCACTTGGGCAACAGAACCGGGTTTACAAGGAGTCCCCGTTGTGGTGCAGTGGGTTAAGAATCCAACATGGTATCCATGAGGACATGGGTTCAATACCTGGCCTCGCTCAGTGGGTTAAGGATCCAGCGTTGTCATGAGCTGCAGGGTAGGTCAATACAGGGCTTAGATCCTGCGATGCCATGGCTGTGGCTTAGGCCAGTAGCTGCAGCTTGGGTTCAACCCCTAGCCTGGGAACTTACATATACTGCAAGTGTGGCCATAAAGGACCAAAAAAAAAAAAAAAAAACAAAGAAATGGACTTATAACTTGTTTCCCTGCCTCTGCTCTCTCCGCCTCCAAAATGCCCTCCACGTGGTATGCACTTATAAACAGAATTGACTGTGTCTCCATCCTAACCCACAGCTGAAATCCAGTTCCCAGAGGGCAGCTGCGGGGCCTCTGACAGTCTGGCTCCAGCATACCTTTCCCCCACATCTTCTTCTAAAGTCACCGTGTTTTTAGCCACAAAAGGAGAACTTCAGACTTCGCCAACCTGACATGTTCTTTCATGCTCACGGTCTTTGTTCACACCAGTTGGAATTCTCATTTTGAAATCCTTCCTTCCTCCTGGAATCCTTAAAGCCTAAAAGTCACCTCCTACACAAAAACTTGTTCAGCAGTGCCAGATAAAGTGAATGACGCCCTATGCTGTATTTCAACCACCAGTTGTTCATTCCGCTTACAGAGGTCACTTAATGACGTTTGTAGGGCTCATGAAAGTGCTCTTTACAATGTGTTCTAATTCATTTTAGCGGTACCAGCAATCTCCTTGATCAGAGGTCCACCACATGTTTTTGTAAAAAAGTTGTACGAGGGAGTTCCCATCATGGCTCAGCAGGTTAAGAATTCAGCCAGTATCCACGAGGATGTGGGTTTGATCCCTGGTCTTGCTCAGTGGGTTCAGGATCTGGCGTTGCCAAGAGCTGCATTGTAGGCCTTCGATGGGGCTCAGATCTGGCATGGCTGTGGCTGTGACACAGGCCAGCAGCTGTAGCTCCAATTTGACCCCTAGCCTGGGAACTTCCATATGCTACGGGGGTGGCCCTAAAAAGTCCAAAAAAAAAAAGTTGTATTGGCACACAACCCCACCCATTCTTTTACTCGCTGTGTCGGCCTTGACACTGTATCCCCAGAGTTGAGTAGTGTGTCAGAGACTGGACAGCCCCCCAAACCTAAGTTATTTACTGTCTGGGCCTTTACAGAGAAAGTTGGCCAACTCCTGTTCTTAATGTTTCTTTAAAGGGATTCCTAGAACTTAATAGCTGGCACATAGTAGGTGCTCTGGAAAATGTTAAAGTTGTCTAGAAGGATGACAAGTAGTTCAGCTCAAGATTAAGAGAAAAAAGCCAGAAATAAAAAGAAAGGCCTAGAGAGTTCCTGTCCTGGCTCGGCGGTTAATGAACCTGACTAGTATCAGTAAGGAGTCAGGTTCGATCCCTGGCCTCGCTCAGCGGGTTAAGGATCCGGCGTTGCTGTGAGCTGTGGTGTAGGTCGCAGACGTGGCTTGGATCCTGTGTTGCCGTGGCTGTGGTGTAGGCTGGCAGCTCCAGCTCCGATTTAGCACCTAGCCTGGGAACCTCCATATGCCAAGGGTGCAGCCCTGAAAAGACAGGAAAAAAAAAAGTTCTAGATAAGAAAAATGACACAAAAGTCGGGGGGGGGACCTATTTTCATGCAGGTAAAGGATTTATATTTTTCCCAGCTTTGTTGAGATGTAATTGACATGGGACAGCGTGTGAGTTTCAAGTATACAACGTGTGATTTGATACACGTATGTATTGCAAAATGTCTCCCACAACAGGGTTAGTTAACACATCCTTCATCACACAGAACTATCTTTTTGTTGCGGTTAAGGTGAGAATATTCAAAACCTACTGTCTTAAAACTTTCAAGAGAAATGCTGATGGATATTTTTGATACAAAAGAACGCAAAGGAATGATTTTCTAATGGTAGATAAAGAACTTCGGTTTGGCCTAAGGAAGAATGTATTGAAAAAAAGGAAAACCTTGTGCACCTTTCTTCTTCAAGAGACTTAAATGTCTGGAACTCTGGAAGATTAGGTCAAGCCTCCTCTGTGGAATATGACCTAAATTGGGTCAGGCTTCTGACTTTTTTGAGAGATTCTCCAGCTCATGAGTGTATGGTTAAAGGAATTCATTTCTGTGGTACAATCCTGGGAGTTTCCAGCAGGTCTGCGTGCAAGGAGAGATCGGGTGAGAACTGCACTGACAGTGCTAAAGGTCTCCTGATCTTTCTTTTGAATGTTTAGACAAGTGATCTGAAAATTACATTAACAAAATATTTTGCATGAACCTAAAAATAACTCAGCTGAGCACACTCAGCGTCTTTGTGGTTGTTTTACGCACTGACGTTAATTAGGCCTACATGCAAAACTGACCGGTGAAAGATTTTACTGTTGTGTAACAAAATACAACAAAATGTGGCCTTGTGTTCTATGTGGTGGTGTTGAGGGCAGCATATGAAGCTACTAAAACTTAGAAAACAATTCCTAATCACTTCTACCATCAAGAATTCAAAGCATCCAACAGCGAAAACAGAATTTTGGAGGAATCTACCTATAGGTTGATCCTTCACAGTGAAGAAAAACTCTAGCCACTGAAAAAGAGTGTTAAAATACAATCAATAATAGGGTAGTGGAGGGGAATTCTGTTCCATATACAACAAATGGTTCTTCTTTAGAGACAAATAGCTTATGCATAGTTTTTTTTTTTGTTTGTTTTCATTGTTGTTGCTGTGAATGGATTTTTGGTAAGTACTATGAGTAACAATTCTCATTCATTGCTGGTGGTAATGCAAAATGGCTTAGCCGCGTTGGAGGACAGCTTAGCAGTTTCTTACAAAATCAAGCCTGTGATCCAGCAGTCACGCTCCTTAATATTTCCCAGGTTAGTTGAAAATTACATCCACACAAAAACCTGTACACGAATGTTTGCAGGAGTTTCCCTCATAACTGCCAAAACTTGGAAATAAACAAGATGTTCTTCGATAGGTGAATAAATAAACAAAGCATAGCACATCCATGTGACTGAACATTACTGAACCATAAAAAGAATTGAGCTCTCAAAGCCACAAAAAGACATGGAAGAAACTTGACTGCACATTGCAAAGTCAAAGAAGCCAGTATGAAAAAAAACTACCTGCTGTATGATTCCAACTATTTGACGTCATGGAAAAGGCAAAACTATAGAGACAATAAAAACGCCAGTGGTTGCCAGAGGCTGTGGGGCAGGAAGAAATGAAAAGATGAGCACAGAGGATTTCTTAGCGCTGTGAACTATTCTGTATGATAATGTGATGGTGGAAACATGCAGTCCCTTTGTCAAAACCCATAGAATGCACAACACAAAAAGTGAACCCACTATAAACTTTTGTCAGTAATAATGTATCTCTTCTGGTTCATCAGTTCTAACAAATGTACCATTGGAATGCAAGATACTAGGATTACAGGAAACTGAGAAGAGAGTGGATAGAGGTGGCCTATGGGAAATATCGCTACCTTTTTTTTTTGGCTTTTTGTCCTTTTTTATGACTGCACCCATGGCCTATGGAGGTTGCCAGGCTAGGGGTCTAATCGGAGCTGTAGCCGCTGGCCTATACCACAGCCACAGCAATGCCAGATCTGAGCCGCGTCTGCGACCTACACCACAGCTCACAGCAACGCCGGATCCTTAACCCACTGAGCAAGGCCAGCAATCAAACCCTCAACCTCATGGTTACTAGTCGGATTCGTTTCTGCTGATCCACGATGGGAACTCCCAACCTAAAATTTTTTTTTTCTGTCTTTTTGCCTTTTATGTAGAGCCGCACCAGCAGCATATGGGGGTTCCCAGGCTAGGGGTCTAACAGGAGCTGTAGCTGCCAGCCTTCGCCACAGCCACAGCAACGTAGGATCCGAGCCGTGTCTGCAACCCACACCACAGCTCATGGCAACGCCGGATCCTGAACCCACTGAGCGAGGCCAGGGATCAAACCCGCATCCTCATGGTTCCTAGTCGGATTCGTTAACCACTGAGCTACAAAGGGAACTCCCCCAACCTAAAATTTTTAAATGGGACTATCCTCATTGATATTTCTGACATGTTTTTTAAAAATTAAAATATCAATGAAATTTTAATAAGCCATAAAGGCGTGAATTTGTCGAATTTTTCCTCCCTATGGTATCCAAACACCTAGCATAGTGTCTGGTACATGGTAGCTGCTCGTGAAATAGTTACTGAGTAAATAAATACATAAGCTAAAATATAAATAACCAACATCAAATCCTTCCTCAAGAATAAGTTTTTATGACAGACACAAACCAGATGGAGAATAAAGCATTTCCCTGAACAAAAGGCCAAATGAAAAAAAAAAAAACTGCCCAGAACAATAGGTTCACACTTTTATAAAAATCCTCCTGTTTTAAAACTTTCATAGAGCCAATATCTACTTTTTGTTCCTCTTTGTATTTACGGAGAGCAAAACCAAAGCAAGGCAATTTGCTTCCAGGATGCAAATAATGAAGTGTTTTTGTTTGTCTCTTTATGCTTCCTGAACATGCTTTGCTTTGTGTAAATTTACTCTGACTACACAAGATATAACAGGCCAAATGATGGAGTTACAAGGATTTCCACTTTGAAACTTGGGCAGAATGCCTGGAAGGAATGAAATTTAGGCCTTCCTAAATGGATATCCAGCTGCCTAGTCTTAAGACTCCAATGAAGAACATCTACTAGGGGAGTTCCCTTTGTGGCTCAGTGGAAACGAATCTGACTAGGAACCATGAGGTTGCAGGTTCGATCCCTGGCCTTGCTCAGTGGGTTAAGGATCTGGCGTTGCCATGAGCTGTGGTGTAGGTTGCAGACGCGGCTCGGATCCCGCATTGCATGTGGCTGTGGTATAGGCCAGTGGCTACAGCTCCGATTAGACCCCTAGCCTGGGAACCTCCATATGCCGCGGGTGCGGCCATAAAAAATGACAAAAAGACAAAAAAAAAAAAAAGAATATCTACTAGAAAAAGAATCATCTCTAAATATGGACCAGAGATGTCAAGATTTCAAGTTTAGCTTCCTCAGTGTGTGAGTGAGACACTCAAAGGGACAGAAGACGGAGTGTCTCCATGGGTTCAGTTAAGGACACATCCCAATAAGGAAAAGCTGAAGGCTTATGATTGTTTTGTAAAGCAGTGTGAAGAGAATTGTTTGGCACCCGTTTGCACATGACGGACTCACAATAATTCATTTCTTTAAACATGAAGTCCCGGATCACCCATCTAAAATTATGTTTCCTACCAACACTGTTTAGTAACTACCCAGAGGAATGAATGCGAGCCTGGAGCACCCGCAGATCCCCGAGGTAACGCCATCCTCTTCCACGTACATGAATCCTGCTTAAGACCCTTGGGTTCTTGTCCAGTTTCTCTGGCACTAATTAGCTCTGTGGCTCTCCCACGGTCTCAGTTCTTCACTTATAAAATGAGAAGGGAGGGAGTTCCCACTGTGGCACAGCGAGTTAAGAACATGACTGCACCAAGTCCAAACTGTGGCATAGTGGGACTGGCAGCATCTCTGCATTGTTAGGAAGCAGGTACCATCCCTATCCAGGCACCGTGGGTTAAAGGATTCAGCATTGCTGCTGCAGCTCTGGCTCAGATTCCAGGAACTTCCATATGCTGCAGGTGGGGCCATAATAAGTTATTAAGTGAATAAATAAGTATTTTTAAAAAGGCGGTATTTTTTTAAAGTCTTTAAAGCCACTTCCAGTTCTAACTTCTTAGATTTGTGCCTGAATCTCCACCAGTGGATTGGAGTGTAAAGTCACCAACTTGGTCTTGGGAGTCCAACGAGTATTGCAAAGCTTTGGAAGCGTTGCGCCCTAAGAGGAACTTGAACCTCCATAGCAAAATGAACAAAGAAGAAATCTGGTCTTTTCTCACGGGGACACACGAAACCTCCAAGTTGAGCTGACTAAAGGGCTGAGGTGGGAGAAGGGAGCAGGCAGGGCAAGGCCACCATGATGTTGAAGAAGCAGTTTTGGCCCCAGGTGGCACCAGCCAGATTTCCTGTAACCACTGCTTTGATCTCGGCATGCAGGCCACGGGCCTCACAGGATCTCTGTAGGTGTGTCTCACAGGACACAACCAAACAGTATCAAGACTTCCATGCCATGCCTCTTATGTTTATTGAACAGCCCTCCCTTCCTTTAAAAGAATGGGAGTTCCCTGGTGGCTCAGTGGGTAAAGGATCCAGCATCGTCAGTGCTGTGGCTTGGGTCATTGCTATGGCGAAGGTTTGATCCCGGGCTTTGGAATTTCCATGTTAGTGTCACAGCCCAAAAAAAAGGAAAAAGAAAAGAAAGGAAGGAAGAGACGAAGAAAGAAAGAAATTATCTTCTCCAGGAACCCTCTGCAAATTGAAGCCACAACAGAAGATATCTGAGGCCAAGAGAAATAGCTGTACAAGAAGGACTTTTTCAAATAGGAGGCATAAATTCAAGCTACCTCAATCGCTTTGTGATCTTGTCCTCAGCAGAGAAGAGAGACGCTTTCCACCCCACCTCCCCAAATGGAGGGTCTGCTCCCTCTTCAAGGCTTAACTGTAGGTAGAAAGACCAATGTCAACTTCTGGGTCTATAGGAAAGGTTTGTTCGTTCAACTACCTTATCAGAAGATCCTAAGTTCAATTTCTTTGCCTTGTTTTATAGATAATAAATATAATGCCTTTCTTAAGATAACATTTTTCAAAATGTTATCCAAAATAGTATGTCCAAAAATTGTTTTAAATTTTATTCTTATAATTTTACAATCGGTAATGTAGCAATATATTGTCAAAGTATAATTTGCTTAAGAATAATATTGTAGGAGTTCCCGTTGTGGTGCAGCAGAAATGAATCCGACTACTGTCTGTGAGAACGTGGGTTCGATGCCTGGCCTCACTCAGTGGGTCAGGGATCTGGTGTTGCTGTGAGCTGTGGTGCAGGTCGCGGACACGGCTTGAATCCTGCGTTGCTATGGCTGTGGCGTAGGCTAGCAGCTGTAGCTCCAGTTTGACTCCTAGCCTGGGAACTTCCATATGCCACAAGTGTAGCCCTAAAAAACAAACAAACAAACAAAAAAGAATAGTGTGTAAATTGAGATGTAAATTTAGATTTGTTCTTGGCTATACCATACATTTGTCACTTCTTGGATAAACTTTTTTTGTCACCTCCCTTCCAAATTATGTTTGTCAACTCCCTTCTGTTTGATGTGAAATGAAAATTAACTTTCATCTTAGACAGAAGAAAAAGAATTTTGCTGTTCTGAAAAGTCTACAATACGAGCTTATTCTTTTGCTATCCAGTCCTGCAAACTTACCTTGGAGTATTTTTAGCCTAAGCCCATCTTTCAATATTTGCTTTATGTATGTAAATAACAAATGCTCCTTCTAATAATGCTACTTACATTCCAAAAAAGCAATGATTCTCTTTGCCCATTGCTGTTGTTCAAGTCTTGAGGGTTTTAATTCCAGTTCCTGCGTGACTAGAGACACCAGCCTCATCCTTTTGGTTTCATTATGAATAACACAGGATAATGACACTTGTAATCACTGCCAGCCAGCTTGCCACCCTCTTTGAAATTCCCCAAAGCAAAATGCCCCAAATGTATCTCATAATTGTTTGTTAGTCAGACTACAAAGTAAACTTTAGTTTACACAAAACGAAATGACATTTTTTTCATAATTTAACTTGAGTTACAATGTTTCTAAGTTAAACACAAAGTATAAACACTCAAACACAAACATACATGAGCTATGGCCCTCATAAACATAAGTCAACCTGTAACAGCTTCTGCTTTAGGAGAATTGTTATAGATGTTGAAAATAGTCAAATCCAGGAGTTCTCTTGTGACGCAGCAGGTTAGGGATCCAGCATTGTCACTGCAGCAGCTCAGCTCACTGCTGTGGCGAGGGTTCAATTCCCTAGCCCAGGAACTTCCACATGTTGTGGGCATGGCCAAAAAAAATAGTCAATCCCACTAAATAAAAACAGATTATTTTCCTTATAAGTCTATCAGTGATAATGATTCAAAAATGATCATTTCAAATTGCTTAACTTGAGAATCTCATGTCTAAAGTTCTAGCCACTCTCTGGCTTTCTCATCCCCCTTATGTTATAGGTTAAATCTCATAATATTATTTTGAAAGCTTTCGTCCACCTTCCTTCTGACGCCACATCCTATTTTTCTACAGTGAATTTGTTGACAATTGGATACCCAAAACTCCATGCCTGTTTTCATCCATCTCCATAGTAACTTCACATTCAGCACAATGTAAAACATTGGACCAAAGACAAAAATATGCAGCCAAGAAGAAATTATTTTCTTAGTACTGACTGTCTGAATCAGTCCAGTTTTTTTGCTATGGATCCCATCATCAACATCTTTGCAATGGAATTGACTGCGCCTTTTAAGTTACCCTTTTTGGAGAGATGCCATGAGGTTGATACACAAAGTTGTGCATTACCCTGAAGGATTGTTTGAGATGCTGTTTAGCAGTTCCCGTCGTGGCTCAGGGGAAATGAATCTCACTAGCATTCATGAGGACACAGGTTCGATCCCTGGCCTCACTCAGTCGGTTAAGGATCCAGCGTTGCCCTGAGCAGTGGTATAGGTCTCAGAGGAGGCTTGGATCTGGCGTTGCTCTGTCTGTGTTGCAGGCCAGCGGCTATAGCTCCAATTCAACCCCTGGCCTGGGAACCTCCACATGCCACAGGTGCGGCCCTAAAATGACACACACACACACACACACACACACACACACACACACACACAAGATGCAATGGGAAAGGCAAAATAATTGCCTAGGCAGAAACCCAAAGGGAAGTCAAATTATGAGGTCAGGTGTGGCTTCCCCAAGACTTGAGCAAAACTATGACTTCTGTCAAGGGCGAAATTCCTCTTCCCAGTAGGAAATTCACTGAAACATCCCTGAGTCACCTGTAAACTGTGTTGTTATAGATGTGACATCAACTCGCATCCGCAAACCTGGGCCCATAACTTGTCAGTATAAACATCTAAAGCCCCATATGATGATTTTATGGCCTGCACATTTTCTTGATAGTTAAAATGTCAGACTCCAAGTGATGTTTAGTCAAGCGACAGTAACCCTGTGGATGCCTATTAGAAGGGCTGACCAGGGCAGGACGGTAACTTGCATGTTTATATGTCCGTTTCCTCAGCACTCATTGTGGTAATGTGCAGATGTTGTAACACATCAAACATTACAACAGGAGAGACTGCCAGAGGCTTACTCAAACTACAAAGCCATGCACTTGCTGGTGAATGATTCAGATAATTACAATGAAAATAACATCAATAAGTTTCATAAACCGAAACTAAAAGAAAACAAGTGAAATCTTACTGTGTGGAAAAAGAACATAATATATTAGCCTGGAATCATGGAATCCTGTAGTTGGGAAATGCCTTAGAGGCCCTAGTTCAGCCACCCACCCAATGCAGAAATTTCTTCTACTCTTAACAAGGGGCCAGTGAACCTCTCTTTGATCGGGTCCAGTGTCCAAGAGTGTGCTATTTCTACTGAGTCAGAATTTGCCTTGCTGAAGTCAAATTTATTGAAATAGAAATTGGAAGGCTAGGGGCTGGGGAAGGGGAAAATCGAGCATTTCTTAGTGGGTACAGAGTTTGGGTTTTCCATGTTAAAAAGGTTTTGGAGGAGTTCCCTTTGTGGCGCAGTGGAAATGAATCTGACTAGGAACCATGAGGTTGCAGGTTCAATTCCTGGCCTCGCTCAGTGGGTTAAGGATCTGGCATTGCTGTGATCTGTGGTGTAGGTTACAGACGTGGCTCAGATCCCCCATAACATGGGATCCAAGCTGTTCTGCAACCTGTGACACAGCTCATGGCAATGCCAGATCTCTGACCCACTGAGGGAGGACAGGTATTGAACCTGCATCCTCATGGATACTGGTCAGATTCATTTCCACTGTGCCATAGCGGGCACTCTGTTACTGTCATTTCTATTATAATCCCATTTTACAGATGGGGAGACTGAGGTTTAATAAAGATCTTAGGCAACTTAAGTAATAATTATTGTTAAATCACATCTGGAATCAATTCATTATCCAGTATTTTTGCTATCGCTTGTGGTTTTGTTGCTCTCTTTAGCTTTGCATATCTTGGGGGTGTTTGTTTGTTGAGCGGAGCCGCACCCACAGCATGCGGAGGTTCCCGGGCCAGGGATCAAACCTATGCCACAGCAGTGACAACCCCAGGTATTTAACCCATTCAGCCACCAGGGAACTCCACCATATTTTTAAATAGATTCAATTCTGAGAACTCTTTTCAGTGATTTGTTCTAAGAGTTTGGAACCAAGATTATGGCTTCTCCGAAAGAGGCATTCCTAATACTGTATTCTTTCATGAAACAAAATTATCCAGTGTTAACTGAGACATGGTAAAATTGTTTTTGGAACACATCACTGCAAAATGTGTCAAGAAGCACAAAAATTGTTCAAAGACTTCAATAATCCTACTCCTGGAAAGTTATTCCAGGAAAAATAATTCAATAAAACAAGTGAGCTACTCACCCCCAAAACTTTATTTCCCTTTCTTTTTCTTTTTTATTTTTAGGGTTGTACCCAAGGCACCTGGAAATTCCCTGCCTAGGGATCGAATCAAAGCTATACCTAGCAGCCACAGCCACAGCAACACTGGATCTCAGCCTCATCTGCAACCTACAACCACAGCTCATAGCAAGGCTGGGTCCTTAACCCACTGAGGGAGGTTAGGGATCGAACCCACAACCTCATGGTTCCTAGTCGGATTTGTTTCCACTGAGCCACAACAGGAACTCCAAAGTTTAAATATTTAGATATAGGAAGAATTCACACCAAATTTAGGCTAGTGATGACATGTGAGGCTTAGGGAGGGAAATGTGATGGGGAGCGATGCACAGGGAGAGATTACTTCTTAAACAGGTTGGGGAATAAACTGATTATTTAACAATATTATCTTCTACTGGTGGTTCTTGACTCATCTGAGGAGTTTATTCAAAATACAGATATCAGGGAGTTCCCACTGTGGTGCAATGGGTTAAGGATCCAGTGTTGCCACAGCTGTGGCATGGGTCGCAGATATGGCTCAGAGTCAGTTCTGGTCCAGGAACTTCGACATGCCACGGGTGTGGCCGGAAAGGAAAAAAAGAAAAAAAAATAGACCAGTGTCTCGCCACTACAGATTCACATTCAGCTGGTTAAGAGTAAGCCCTGGGGGAGTTCCTGTCGTGGTGCAGCGGTTAACGAATCCTTCTAGGAACCATGCAGTTGCAGGATTGATCCCTGGCCTTGCTCAGCGGGTTAAAAATCTGGTGTTGCTGTGAGCTGTCATGTAGTTTGCAGACGCAGCTCGGACTCCGCATTGCATGTGGCTGTAGTATAGGCCAGCTGCTACAGCTCCAATTGGACCCCTAGCCTGGGAGGGGCGGCCATATGCTGCAGGTGCGGCCCTAAAAAGCAAAAATAATAATAATAATAATAATAATAATAATAATAATAATATGCATCTTAGGCGTTCCTGTTGTGGCTCAGTGGTTGATGAGCCCAACTAGCAACCATGAGGACACAGGTTCAATCCCTGGCCTCACTCAGTGGGTTGAGGATCCAGCATTGCCATGAGCTGTGGTGTAGGTCACAGACTTGGCTCTCATCCCTTGTTGCTATGGCTGTGGTGTAGGCCGGCAGCCACAGCTCCGATTTGACCCTTAGTCTGGGAACCTCCATATGCCTCCGGCGCGGCCATGAAAAGACAAAAAATAAAAAAATAAAAATATTCATCTTGGACTCTGCTTGATTCATAAAATTAGAGAACACTGCCGCTCTCCCAGCCTAGGTACTCGTCGACTCTGCTAACTAAGAACCCAGCATGTGCATTATGCAAGAATGGAAACCAAGCCCAAACTGATCAGGGAAAAAGCACTGTTTAAATTGTCACGCCAGCCGACAGACAGCACCACGGAAAACAAACCCCCACAGTATTGTTTTCCCTACAGACAGAATTTCACAAGCGCTCCCTTGGAGAGGGCGACTGCTGTGCCCACGGCGGCGGCGTCTTCCTTCTCCTCCAGCCTCTCTCTGACCGTAATAAGGGAAAGAGAAGAAAGAAGCCAATCTGTTCTGCCTTTGCAAGGCAGGCTTGTCAGATTTCCACGAGGCCAGGCCAGCGGGTACAGTGGCAGAATCACGCTGTGGGCCAATAAGGAAGAGACCCAATCGCCTTCTAAAGCAGTCAGCCCTGAGGATGGTCTTCCAGTCAAAAGCAGAAGCCAAAGGAAGCTGCTGGCGGGGCCAGCTTTGGCCTCAGGTTAGCAAGAAGCAGGGGCCTGAAGTGTTGAAGGCAGGTCTAGGCCACCCATCCCTCAGCACCTCCCACCTTCTCTGTCCCTTTTCTGGTCCCTGGGCTTGGACCTCTGTTCTTCTACCACATGTTCTTTTGGGACCAGAGCGGTGCACATAAAGGATCACAGAGTAAAGCAGTGACTTTTGTGGCAGGAAAGAACAATGAAATAAATGAAATGTAGGAATATTAAGAAAAGAGCCAAATTCATAGAAGAACCCTACAGACTGAACTGTGGTTCCTCAGCAACTTAAAATGAAGTGCTCTGGAAAAGAAATCCCCTCTTTGGGCTAAAAAAAAATTTTTTTAAACCAGTAACTCACTATTGCACTATTTATTGCACAATCTGTCATCAGTGGAACCTAAGTTGTGACAGGACACTGGACACTTGAGGTCCTGTTAGTCCAGAATCCCAGCCTCCCAGACTGTTGAGAATATTTTTACATGAAAATCCTACTGGGTTAAAAAGGGTTAAGCAGGGGATTAAAAAGAAGGAAGAGACAGAAGGAATAAAAACAGCATGGCTGAAATTTATTTTTATCAAAGAACCCAAGATTGAAAAATGATATTTCATCAGCTATCATGGAAAAAATAAAAATCATTATAAAAAAATTAAAATGAGGATATTTCAACAGAGGCTAAGGAGTGCCGTGTAAAAAGCAGTGACTTTCTTAGAAAAGGGAATTTGTGTCAGTGAGTGGATCTTATGGTACTTTTGTAGAAAGAAGTCCATTTATAAGGGCTCAGAAAAGAGGCTTCTCAATTTTCTCTAGGCTGGAGGAGCAGTGATTAATTCTGAGACATTACAGATGGATGTGCGTGTAAACAATCGTGGGCAGAAGCAGGAAGGTTAAGCAATGCTACCACTGCTATCATGCCTGGCACACGATTTTTTTTTTTTTCCAGACCTAATCATCCTAGCATCAGAAACAAAAGCGGAGGGATTAAGCTCTGCTCCAAGACCAGTTTTTTTTTTTTTTTTTTTTTTT
>PVHT020004020.1:3589702-3644912 GCA_004024745.2 Catagonus wagneri
TCCACAGGACTGGGGGAAACAGAGACCCCATCCTTGAAAGGCACACACAGACTTTCACGTGCACTGGGTCCCAGGGCAAAGCAGTCTCCATAGGAATCCGGGTGGAACCTGACTGCAATTCTTGGAGGATCTCCTGGGAAAACAGGGGTGACTGTGGCTTGTTGTGGGGGAAGGGCATTGGAGGTGAAGCTCTCGGGAATATTTATTAGCCTGCATTTCTCTGGAGGGGGCCATTTCTGGGAAAATCTGGTCCCTCCCATCAGTGCTGAGAAGCCCCAGGCGAAACAATAATCCAGGGGGGATCACAGCCCCACCCATCACTAAACAGGCTGCCTAAAGACCCCTCAGGCACACAGCCAGCCTCTAATCTCATCCAGAGACAAAACCCCACCCATCAGCAAGCTAGGAATCAATCCCACCTACCAGTGGGCAGGCACCAGTCCCTCCCATCAGGAAGCCTACAGCAAGCCCCGCCCAGACCAGCTTTAGCCACAGGGGAGGCGAATGTCAGATCTTAGAGAGGCTACAACCCTATTGTTGGCAAAAAGGTCACCACACCAAAAACCTATAAAAATGAAAAGACAGAAAACTATAACACAGATAAGGGAGAAAGAGAAAAGCCCAGAAAAACAGCTCAGTGGTGAGGAGATTACCAGCCTCTCAGAAAGAGACTTTAGACTGATGATGCTGAAGATGATGCAAGGCATTGGAAATAGACTGGAGGCAAAGACTGATCATTTACAGGAAACACTGAGCAAAGAAATACAAGCTGTAAAAATTAAACAAGAAGAGATGCAAAATACAATAGCTGAAATAAAAAATTCATTAGAAGCAGCCAACAATAGAATACAGGAGGCAGAAGAACGAATCAGCGAGGTGGAGGACAGATTAGTGGAAATCAATAATGCGGAAAAGAAAAGAGATAAAAGATTGAAAGGAAATGAGCAGAGTCTCAGAGAACTCTGGGATACTGTTAAACGCACCAATATCCGTATTATAGGGGAGCCAGAGGGAGAAGAGAGAGAGAGAAGGGGACAGAAAAACTATTTGAAGAGATAATAGCCGAAAACTTCCCTAATATGGGAAAGGAACCACTCACTCAAATCCAGGAAGCACAACGAGTACCATATAAAATAAACCCAAGGAGGAACACCCCAAGACACATATTAATCAAAATGACCAAAATTAAAGACAAAGAAAATATTGAAAGCAGCTAGGGGAAAGAAACAAATGACATACAAGGGAACTCCAATACGGTTATCAGCAGATTTCTCATCTGAAACTCTACAGGCCAGAAGGGAGTGGCATGATATACTTAATGTGATGAAAGATTGCTTTACCCTGCAAGGCTCACATTCAGATTTGAAGGAGAGATCAAAACCTTTACAGATAAGCAAAAGCTAAGAGATTTCTGCAACACTAAACCAGCTTTACAACAAATCCTAAAGGAACTTCTCTAGTCAGAAAAGAAAAGGCCACAACCAGAAACAAAAACACCACAAATGACAAGGCTCACCAGTAAAGGCATATATACAATAAAGATACTAAATCATCCATGCACAACTGTGCTACCAAAATCAGAAATCGTGAGAAGAGAGCACAAATGCAGGTCACTGGAGATGCACGTGCAATTAAGAAACCAACAACTTAAAACAATCTCATTTGTATATAGACTCCTATATCAAAACTGATAAAAAAAACTCCTATATCAAAACTGATAAAAAAAGCAACAAAAACCCCAAACAGTTAATACAATGGCAATAAGAACATATATATCAGTAATTACCTTAAATGTTAATGGACTGAATTCCCCAACCAAAAGACATAGACTAGCTGAATGGATACAAAAACAAGAAAACAAACCAATGGATCACTGAAGAAATCAAAGAGGAAATTAAAAAATACCTAGAAGCAAATGACAACAAAGACACGACACTCCAAAACCTCTGGGATTCAGCAAAAGCAGTGCTAAGAGGAAAGTATATAGCAATACAAGCCAACCTCAGGAAACAAGAAAAAGCTCAAATAAACGACCTAACTTTATATCTAAAGCAGCTAGAGAGGGAAGAAGCCAGGTCATGGAAACAACCTAAATGCCCATCGACAGAGGAGTGGATAGGGAAGATATGGTACATAACACATAATGGAATATTACTCAGCCATTAAAAGGAACGGAATAACAACATTTATAGCAACATGGATGAACCTAGAAATTATCATACGAAGTGGAACCAGTCAGACAATTAGACAGCAACACCCAATGCTTACATGTGGAAACTAAAGAGATACAATGAACTTCTTTGAAGAACAATGACTCACAGATTTTGGAAAACCTTGGTTTTTCAAATAAGACAATCTGGGGGGTGGGGGGATGCACTGTGGGTTTGGGACACAAAATCTATTGTATTGACTTATGATCTTTGTACACCTATAACTGAAATAAAATTCACTGTTAATATGTAAAAAAAAAAAAAAAAGAAAGACCACTGTATTTAAAGGGTTCCCCTGCGGTGCAGAGAGCTGTAATTACTGTGGCTTGGGTCGCTGCTGTGGCACTGGTTCAGTCCATGGCCTGGAACGTCCACATGTCATGGGCACTGTCAAAAAAACAAAACAGAACAGTCATTCTTTTCCCATCTTTTGCTGACTCTGATGGGGTCAGGAGTTGGGGGTTTGAGTGGGAAGTGTCTTGAGTTTCTTATTCTTGCTTCGTATAAAAGCGTTTCAGGAGTTCCCATTGTGGCTCAGTGGTTAACGAATCCGACTAGGAACCATGAGGTTGCGGGTTCGATCCCTGGCATCGCTAAGTGGGTTAAGGATCTGGTATTGCCGTGACCTGTGGTGTAGGTTGCAGACGCAGCCCGGATCCTGCATTGCTGTGGCTGTAGCGAAGGCCAGCAGCTACAGCTCCTGTTAGACCCCTAGCCTGGGACCCTCCATATGCCGCGGGTGCGGCTCTACGTAAAGCCAAAAAGACAAAAAACAAAACAAAACAAAAAACATACCCTGGCTGAATACCTCCATCAGAGAAGGCCCACTGGCCTTCCTAAGACAATTTTTCACCAAACCAAATGGTGAGACATCAAAGTCTGTAGCAGAGAAAAGGTTTTATTAACAAGGCAGCCAAGGAGTTCCCATGGTGGCCTAACGGGAAAAAAAACTGACTAGTATCCATGAAGATGTGGGTTCGATCCCTGGCCTTGCTCAGTGGGTTAAGGATCCGGCGTTGCCATGAGCTGTGGTGTAGGTTGCAGATGTCGCTTGGATCTGGCGTTGCTGTGGCTGTGGTGTAGATCGCAGATGTATGGCTGCGCCGTTGGCCAGCAGCTGCAGCTCCGATTGAACCCGTAGCCCGGGAACCTCCATACGCCACTAGTGCAGCCCTAAAAAGCAGGAAAAAAAAAAGAAAGGCAGCCAAGCAAGGAGGCAGGAGACCACCTCTCAGATCTGCCTTCCTGAAGGTGAGGGGATCAGGATATTTCTGGGACAAATGATAGGACTGGGGTAGGCACAGGTGGTTTTAGAAGTCCCAATAGGGGATCACAGATAAAGAGGGAAACCTGGGGTGGGGGGTGTGGTTGGGAGACCACTTTAATTTCAAAAAGCCTTCAGAACAAGGCAGGCTTGCTTGACTAGTGGAGATGCGAGAACTGCCTCAGGTCACTGGGTGGGGGATGGGATGAAGCCTGCATTCAGATTCAAGCCAAGGGGTAAGCCTTGGAGGATCGCCCTTCAGCTGATTTGAATATAAACCTGACCGGAGACTAAGGAGGAGCTGCTACTCCCAGAAAGGAAGAGGCGGGCCTTTCCAAACCCCACTCCCCTTGAGTGATAAAACTGTGGCCCAGTGGGTCCTCAGGGCAGAGCTTCCAGGCCTGCCCACTTGCATCTCTCACAAGCGTCCTGTTAAATCTATTTCTTGCCTCTCACTTTGTCTCTCACTGAATTCCTTCTGCGTGGAGACATGAAGAACCAGAACCTCAGTGAGCCCAGACACAGGGTGAGTGATTCTAATTTAAAACCATGCGTTTAAGCCCCAATCTGGCTTTCGGCTGGCTGCAAGTTCCGGCACGTGGGTTCAAGTCCCAGCACGTGGGTTCAAGTCCCAATCCGTTCTGGCTAGATTCAGGCCATTAGCGCTTTCAGTTTCATAAGGAAGCGGGGAGTCTGAAGTGTGGGGAAAGAAAAGATGAAGTGATGGGTGTTCTGTGCAGGCCTATCGTAGTTGCATGCTTCTTCAGGAAATGTTTGTTCAGAAAATGGTGGCCTTAGCATCACGTGAGGGTGAAGTTTTTGGCCCTCTGACATCAGATGGTTATTATAAATCAGACATTCGGGTGGTCTCAAGCCATTTAATCTGGGCGAGACTAGCTCCATGTTCCCGAGAAACTACTTAAGTCACTGTTTCTATAGCAACCCACACATCAGCGGTGTTATCTATAGGGGATGGTTAAAGGAATCTTGTGGTTATATTGTCTGAGCTACCCAAAGCTCGGAGAGTATGCAATTTGCAAGAACAAGCAAGGCCAGCTTGATTGGTGACGGCGGGTTATAGGATTATTTATTCAGCAAGTTATGGTTTAAGGGATCTAACTGATGACAGCCCTCAGTTTCAAGTTTACTCACCTTTTAAAAGAACCGAAAGAACACTCATCCTCAAGAACAACAGCAGCTGCTACCCTGGGCAGGATGTGCCCCAAATTTGATGAGGTTTTCTTTTCTCAAAGTAACATACACAGTGCAATCTCATGAACCAGAGTGACAAGTGACAAAGCCTTAATCCCAGCTCTCCCACTTGCTTACCATGGGGGGAATGAAGGAAAGTTATTTAGCCTTTCTGTGTCTCAGCTTCTACCTCTGAAAAATGAAGCTAATAAGCCGCACAGGGTCATTGTGAGGCATTCGTTAGCTGTCTAGGTAACAATAGTTCCGCACAATTAATTAACCCACCCTGAGAGATTATTTATAAATGTCTAGCTAAGGAAACTTTAAAAATCTAAGTCCACTCAAGGCGTGGCCATTATATGTTTAAGGTAGTGTAGGGCCGTCTAGCATAAGCTTCGGTATTCCAAGATCTAGACTCTTGGTGTAACCTAAAGATAGATCCTTCATTATTCCAGAGCACCCAGTAGGTATTAAATCACACTCACACAAGTTCCCTGGCGGCCTAGTTGTTAAGGATCCAGTGTTGTCACTGTTTGGTGCAAGTTCGATCCCTGCCCCGGGGGCTTCCTCATGTTGCAGGTATGGCCAAAAAAACATAGTCGTTCAGTAAAGGATTTTTTTTTTTTTTAAATTTTAGGACCCAATCTGCGGCCTATGGAAGTTCCCAGGCTAGGGGTTGAATCAAAGCTACAGCTGCTGGCCTACCCCATAGCCTCAGCAAGGAGGGATCTGAGCCTCATCTGCAAACTACACCACAGCTCACAGCAACGCTGGATCCTTGACTCAGTGAGGCCAGGGGTCGAACCGGCATCCTCATGGATACTAGTTGGATTCGTTTCCACTTCACCACAACAGAAACTCCAAGGATTATTTTAAATAAATAAATCACACACACACAATACCTTCTAAGGAGAAATAATAATTTTCAAAGGTAGTATAAAGTTCATGAAGAGAACAAAGTAGCCCTTCCTACAGAATAGTCCTTTCTATATGAGATGCTGAGGGCAGAGACCCAGATCCACAGTGGAGAAGGCGTATCACATTATGGCCTAGCCATGTTAACATGTTTTTTGGTGCTAGTTATAAGTTTCTAAACTCACCCAACTTGTTACCCTGTGCATAATAAACCAGGCCAAGACTCTGAAATTGTAGACGTATTTTTTTCTTTAAGCGAGATTAGATTCTACAGCAAGACATCCCCCATCCCTCAGGTTAATTTCTGCCAAGGAATGATCACAAACATGAGTCTGCGTTACCCTCGTGCTGTACCCAGGCTCTGAGGAGTCAGGGAGCGGGCATGAAAGATTTGCGCTCCCAAGCTTTTTGAACTTCAACATTTGCATGTGTCCTTTTCTTTCCACACACCAGTGGCATATGGAAGTTCCCAAGCTAGGGTTCGAATCGGAGCTACAGGTGCCACAGCCACAGCCACGCCAGATCCGAGTCACATCTGTGACCTATGCTGCAGCTCATGGCAACGCAGGATCCTGCGAGGCCAGGGATCGAAACTGCATCCTCATGAATACTAGTCAGATTCGTTTCTACTGTGCCACAACAGGAAATCCTCATTGGTGTGTGTCTCTAGAAATTTTTCAGCATGTTTTGTTTTAATCAAGTAAAACACTGATGGACATGTACATTGTTTTTGTGTTTTGTTTGATATGTCAACAAATTGTAAAATATATCATGCAAAATTATTTAAACCTATTGACCCAGGGGTGTTTGTTTTAGATGCTTCATTTTCCTGATTAGACGGTAAAAATAATTTGAGAAATGATCAAAATCAGTCAATACTTGAAATGTATAGCATAGACCTTCTAAAAATGAAACTACTTACCAGTTGAAAACCACATTATGGTTACATCAAATAAGAGGAAGGTGTAGTCGAAGTTATTACATTCTGTCTTCCTGGATAGTAATTGAAATTTAAATAAATTTTATGTAAATCAATTCCACCTTAAATTATGTGCATCAGTGCAATCATTATGAATAGTAGATGGATCAGATTTAGATAAATAATATTCAGAAACTAGTAGGATGAATAAAAAAGAAACTCGTCTTGTTCTGACTGGTCAAATAAAACATTAAGGAATAAGTAAGTGTTTGGGGATGTCTGTGATATGAAAAGTCACTTTGTGACCTCATGGTAGGGACATAATAGGAAAAAAGCTTTCAAACTAATTTTTGTCCAGTCAATCCAACCAGATTTTCTAGACTTTGTATCATTTTACTTGGTGCTAATCAACCTAATTTTTTTAATTTTTTTAAATAAGGGTGTATAAGAAATCCAAATATAAATTTCTAAGAAGTTAAATGAATTATTAATCAGTGTTATAAAATTTCAGCTTGTTCCCACTTTAGGAACCTATATTGCGAATTCATATTTATCTTACAGTATGCTTCAGGTTTTTATTCTAAGGATGCACATCATTAAAACCAATAGTGAATTCTGATGAAATAGTCATATGAAATTCTGCCTTGGAGAAAAACCTTCAGGGAGAAATAAATTATTTTGGTGTAAAGAAACGATTCTTTGGCGGAACAGAAATTCAGATTTCCGCTATGCCAAGGTTACAGACTGAGAATGGATATGCAATCGATTTAACTTAATGGCACTTGCTTTCTAATCAGCAGCAGACTTATTTTGTTGAATTTACTTCCATTCTCTTGCTTCCCTGTGACCTTGACCTTCTCTGGTGGCAGAGACCATCCTTTGTTTGTTCTGGGTGTGGTCGCACCCACGTTGGATACAGCGAAGCGAAGCAGGATGCAGGTGTATGACCAGAACAGTGGAATGCCAGGAATTTTATGGGTTTTACTCTCTGTGGTGCTTCATATTAATTTCCTGTGATTTATGTCTTAGTCCTTAATTGCTCCATGTTGCAACCAGTCACCAGCCGCGAATAATGCAGGTCACAATCACAGGATTAGTTAGTCTCACACTCATGAGGCCATTGTGCACATTTGCCAGCCACACTCAGAGCAGAAGCCACCACAGGGTCACAGCAGCTTCAGCATCACTGGGGAATTTGTTAGAAATGCAAATTCTTGGAGTTCCCATCGTGGCTTAGCGGTAAGGAATCCGACTAGTATCCGTGTAGATGCGGGTTTAATCCCTGGCCTCTTTCAGTGGGTTAAGGATCCAGTGTTGCCGTGAGCTGTGGTGTATGTCCCTTATGTGGCTTGGATCTCGCATTGCTGTGGCTGTGGCCGGCAGCTGCAGCTCCGATTTTACCCCTAGCCCGGGAACTTCCATATGCCTCGGGTGTGGCCCTAAAAAGACAAAAAAAAAAAAACCTCTAAAATTATTGAGCAGGCCCCACCCCGGTTCTAGTGAATTAGAAATTCTGAAAGGGGGGCCCAGCATCATGAATTCTAACAAGACTTCTAGGTGACTTTGATACATGCTCAAGTTTGAGAACCGTTGGACTAGAGTGATTCCCCAATG
Source organism: Catagonus wagneri (assembly GCA_004024745.2). Taxonomy (NCBI): domain Eukaryota; kingdom Metazoa; phylum Chordata; class Mammalia; order Artiodactyla; family Tayassuidae; genus Catagonus; species Catagonus wagneri. The sequence continues at coordinate 3,597,816 of PVHT020004020.1, forward strand.
CCATAATTTTTTGTAATGTATATGATCTTATCCCAAAGCTACAAAAGACCCAAGATAATGTTCACTTTACACTCTTTATTATGTAGCTATGAAAAATAGGGAAAATGAATATTGGAGATTTTATGGGTAGTCTAAAAGGCACAATATTTTAAAACATGACTTTATACTTACAGGCACAGATTTTAGGTGGAGAAAGGACATGAGTCCCCTTGACCTACAACTCACTGAGGCAAAGGCTCTCTGGGAAACACCTTCCCAGAGTCCCCCAAGAGGGGGCTACCCTCTCCTGGCAAAAGAGGCTTGCGGGGGGTGGGGGGTGTCCCTTGTGTCTCAGTGGATTATGGATCTGGGTTGTCTATGCTGCAGCTTGAGTCACTGCTGTGGCGCTGTTTCAATCCCTGGCCCAGGAACTTCCACGTGCTGCTGGAATGGCCAAAACAAGCAGAAAAGAAGAAGCTTAGAGTTAAGAGCAGGAGCTCAGACCCCGGGACACTTGGATCACCATCATCTTAGAAAGGTACCTACAACAAACTGGCTCATTGTTTCACTTATTTATTCATTCATTCCTCTTTTTTTTTTTTTTTTTTTTTGCTTTTTAGGACCGCACATTCAAGGCATATGGAAGTTCCCGGGCTAGGGCTGAATCGGAGCTACAGCTGCCAGCCACAGCCACAGCCACAGCCACAGCAACGCAGGATCTGAGCCATGTCTGCAACCTACACCACAGCTCACGGCCACACCTGATCCTTGACCTACTGAGCAAGGCCAGGGATGGAACACGCATCCTCATGGATACTGGTCAGCTTTGTTACAGCTGAGCCACAACAGGAAGTCCCTATTCCTCAAATATTTAATAGAAAACCTGAGATCACTTGAGCCTGGTCAAAATCATTGCCCTTAGAGAATTTACATCATTTCTGAACTGGGCCAGGAAGAGTCAGGTCTGACCCACCAAGGCGGCTCATACCTGTGGGCATGCGTGTTTAGTGAGTATAAACACTACTTTCCCCACCACCATCCTTTTCCTCACTCGGATTTCCCAAAAGAGTGCAGATGCCAACCTCCATCATTTGGCACACCTAATGTTTACTACTATAAAAAAATCAATGCATTTATCTAAACTTCAACTGCTACAAATGCATTTCAGAATTAATATATAAGGAGTTCCCTGGTGGTGGAGTAGGTTAAGGATCTAGAATTGTCACTGCTGAGGCTCAGGTCACTGCTGTGGCATGGACTGGACCCTTGGCCTGGGAAACTTCTCAAAAGTTGTCTGCTCCTTACACTCTCTAAAAGGTAAACTTTGTAATGGGGACCCTGGAGAGTATTGCTAATGTCCCATAAATACATGGCTCTACTGTGATCTAATGTGATACCAGGATACAAACCAGAGGGATACTATGTCCCTTAAAATTGACTGTCACTTTTCTCTGCTTAGCTCTTGAAAAGAGAAAGGTAATTGACAGTTCAAGGTTATTCTCTAACCAGAATATAGTGTTAGGATTTTATGTTGCTGACTGATGGAAGATACATAAATTTTCTGCATCAAGCAAGCAGGTAGCAAGGCTGACATTGTATTAAGCAAGTTGAAAACCCTACACCAACTCTCTGCTCTGAGGGAGGATGGACTGCAGAATACCTGAGCCCGGAGTTCCTGGTGCAGCTCAGGGGGTTAAGAATCCGACTAGTGTCCATGAGGATGAGAATATGATCCCTGGTCCCGCTCAGTGCGTTAAGGATCCGGCGTTGCCGTGAGCTGTGGTGTAGGTTGCAGGCTTGACTTGGATCTGAAATTGCTGTGGCTGTGGTGTAGGCTGGCAGCTGCAGCTCTGATTTGAACCCTAGCCTGGAACTTCATTTGCTGGGGGTGCAGCTCTAAAAAGACAAAAAAATAAAAAAGGAAGGAAGGTAGGGAGGAAGGGAAGGAAGGAAGAGAAAGGAGAGGAAAGAAGGAGAAAGAAGAAAAAAAGGAAGAAAGGAAGGAAAGAAAGAGAGAGAAAGAGAAAGAAAGAAAGAAAGAGAGAGAAAGAAAGAAAGTCAAACTTCTCTATACCAAGCTCTGCCAAAGCATGATTGCTAGGAAGATGAGTTTGACCTGGAAAATTTTCAGAGTAGGTATCCTCAGTTTTGCCACTCAGCCATAGAAAAAGTCCAGTAATGTTCTGTGGAACATTTGATTCTGAACAGCATAATTTCCTGACGCGCCTGCCAGAATGATTAGTGGCAAAATGTACAGCCAGGCATCTGCGTAGCTTGACCTGCTGCTTGGAGCTGTTTGAATTCTGGTGTATGACCATGGAAGGCAGCAATTGGAACTTGAGCCAATCCTTCTGAGAGAAGTTAGATAGTAGGAACAATTGCTTATAAAGACTCCCGCCCCCCCCCCCGCCATGTGCTATTAAAACCATATCATAAACATACAGAGGTTTATTTGCATGATTTGCTATGGCAAAAGGGCTTGGGTTCTTATTAACTGAAAGGTGGCTTCCTTTAGAGTGCTATTTGATCTCACCACATTTTCGTGGGTTCTTTACATTTTGAAAGGCCATCAAAAGAAGGGTATTTATTTATTTATTTATTTATTTATTTTTGCATTTTTTTAGGGCCACACCCACGGCATATGGAAGCTCCCAGGCTGGGGGTCGAATTGAAGCTGCAGCTGCCAATCTACACAACAGCCATAGCAACGCGGGATCCGAGCCACGTCTGCAGCCTATACCACAGCTCATGGGAACGCCAGATCCTGATCCACTGAGCAAGGCCAGGGATCGAACCCACATCCTCATGGGTACTAGTTGGATTCATTTCCTCTGCGCCATAATGGGAACTGCCAAGAAAGATATTTAAAAAGCCTTGAAGAGCTAGGGATCTATGTTAAGCCCTGTGAAGACTAACAGTAAGGATCTTCCAATAAATGAACAGGTTCAAACAGGTTTTTTCAGTGGTAACCCCCAAGTTTTCCAGGTTCTGGGCAGCTATCACCTATGTTCAACCTCTTTTTCTCTAGGCACCTTTGCTCCTGAGCCATACGAGAAACTCTCAGAGTTCTTGTCGTGGCTCAGCAGAAACGAATCTGACGAGCATCCATGAGGACGCAAGTTCGATCCCTGGCCTCGCACAGTGGGCTAAGGATCCGGCATTGCAGTGAGCTGTGGTGCAGGCTGCAGACACGGCTCAGATCTGGCGTGGCTGTGGCTGTGGCTGTGACTGGTAGCTGTAGCTCCAATTAGACCTCAAGCCTGGGAACCTCCATGTGCCAAGAATGTGGCCCCAAAAAGACCAAAAAAAAAAAAAAAAAAAGGAAACTCTCATGCTTGCCGCATAAAACAGAGAGTAACAGAGGTCACTCACTGTCCCTCAGCTGGTGCCACACCTCAGTTCAAACATGCCCCTCTGCAAACACTGAGAGACTGGGACCTGCTCAAGAATAGTGACCCCCAGTGTTTGCCCCAAGCCTATTATGAGACAAGGCTTTACAAGCCTGGCTCATATCTGAATTTTGTCCATAAATCAAAAATTGAATAGCTTTTAGAGAATGTTGTAACAGTCATTTTCTTTGCCAAAACACAAAAGGAGCCTCCTGCTCTTCCCCAGATAATCTCTGTACTTCATCTCTGACTCATGAGTGTTAATTTTAATCCAGTTAATTTTCATTCCCTATTTCTTCCTGTCCTTTTTTGAGAGAAAGGGAGCTCATTGTTTTGTTATTCCTAAAGTTTCTGTTTATCAAATTTGTCCTCAGTTGTGCTTTGATTTGTTTTGTTTTGCTGCACCACGGATGCTGCATTTTCCAAGCCAGGGATTGAATCCACGCCACAGCACCCACCTGGGCCAATGCAGTGACAATGCCAGATCCTTAAACTGATATGCCACAAGGGAACTCCCCAGTTGTGTTAGCCTAATCAAAGCATTTTACATGCATTCTCTTATTTAATCCTCTCAAGATCTCTACTTATTTAGTAGTGTGATTAAGAGGATGCCGATTACACAAACTTAGGCAAATCGCTTTAGTTTCCTCTTCGTAAAAAGGGATGGATAACAGTTCTGATTTCATGGGGTTGTTGGGAGGATTAAACAAAGAAATACACACATAGATGCTGACAAAGTTTATGTGGCATAGTGAATGTTCGATATATCATGCGAACTATTAGTACCATTATTATCCCCATTTTTCAGATGAAGAGAGAAAAAGTAATTTTTCCAAGTAAAGAAAGAGTAAAACCCATGTGGACTGCACCCTTCATTCTCCCCCCTCTACTGCACTCCCCAAGTTGGAGCCCAGGGAGGGGAGGACAAGTTGGGAGAAATGTTAGACAAAGCTGTGATGGATTTTCCAGAGTTGCTTACTGTCCGCCATTCAAGAAAAATGAAGGGAGTTCTCGCCGTGGCCCATTCGGTTAGAAATCTGACTGCAGCAGCTCGGGTCTCTGGGGAGGTGCTGGTTCGATTCCTGGCCCAGGGTAGTGGGTTAAAGGATCTGGCGTTGCTGCAGCTGCAGCTCAGAGTCCATCACTGACCCGGGAACTTCCATGTGCTGAGGGTGTGGCCATAAAGAGGAAAAGAGAAAAGGGAGGAACAGAATCACTTTTTTTACTTTTCTCTAATCTGTGGGCTTTTGAGGCCGCAATAGAAAGAAAACACTCCTACCTCCTAGAATTACCATCAAACTGCTAGCAGAATCGGTGACCTCCCAGGCTGGCACTGGAGCTGCAGCTAAGATCCCCTCCCTGTCTCTCAAGATATCACACTCTCCAGAGGATCCCCATTCTATATGGGGCAGCCCTTTACTTCTAAATGGAATAAGGCTGTAAAATTCTCCGAAACTCTTGTGATTTATTTTCTCCAAGACCAGTTAGCAAAATCTCTCTCCAACACTTTATTGTTGTATTGGATAATTGTAATTGTATTGGATAATTGTATTTGATAGTTTTATTTCTATTCTCTTGCTCTATCTTATTTTCTAGGGGGAGTAAGTTAGTAGAAATACCTAATACCCTTCTCCCGGATCTGACCAAGTTCTGGAAAACCTAGAGCTTAGGTTGGATTTTGATAATGATAGGGAATTATCAATAACTTTTTAGGCATGATCACTGACATACCTATTTTATTTGATATCTGGAGTTTCTGGGTCAGGGATCAGATTTGAGCCACAGCTGTTACCTATGCCACAGCTGTGGCAACCATGGATGCTTAACCCATTGTCCTGGGCCAGGGATGGAACCCGTGTTCCAGCGCTCCAGAGATGCCACCATTCCCATGGTGCCACAGTGGGAACTCCATGGAGTGATCATTTTTTAGCTCCTAATCCTCACAAAAATGTTCAGTAATAATCATGAAATCAAATCTATAATAATGGTCAACATTATAATCAACAGAACATTTTTAATTTATTGAATTTGAATATAGAAAGCATCTAAATAACAAAACCAAGACGACATGCCCCCAAAAGATAACAAACTAATCCTATTTAATTACACTGAGTTTAACTTCAATTAAATAAGGAAAATTCCAACTAAAATAAAGATATTATTCAAGGTAACTGAGATATTTCATATATGAACTAAAACTTATTAGCTTTCTGTCAGGAGTTCCAACCTGCTCCATGTCACAAATTTCAGTGTTTGTCCCAAACCTTTAAGGATCTATGAAATATATATGAAATCAGATCTGACCCATATCTGAATTCTGTCCTCAAAACTGAAAGCTGCTTGGGTCTTCTCCTCTGGCTCAATGGGTTAAAGATCCAGTGTTGTCATTGCAGTAGCTTGGGTTGATGCTGTGGTGTAGGTTCAGTCTCTGGCTTAGGAACTTCCATATGCTGTGGGTTCAGCCAAAAAATAAAGTAATACAATAAAATAAAAGCTGTTTAGATATTAGAAAATGTAACATTACTAGGCAAAAATATTTTTCCTTGCAGTTCAAACTGTTTCACTGTTTAAAAATTTTGGGGGCCCATATTTTCCCTAGAATTTTATTTTTTAAATTTTATTTTATGATTTTTATTTTTTCCATTATAGTTGGTTTACAGTGTTTTGTCATTTTCTACTGTACAGCAAAGTGACCCAGTCACACATATATACATACCTTCTTTTTCTCACATTATCCTCCATCACGTTCCACCACAAGTGACTAAACACAGTTCCCTGTGCTATACAGTAGGATCTCATTGCTTATCCACTCCAAATGCAATAGTTTGCATCTCTTAACCCCAGACTCCCAGTCCATCCCACTCCCTCTCCCTCTTGGGAACCATGAGTCTGTTCTCCAAGTCCATGAGTTTGTTTCTTTTCTATGGAAAGTTTCATTTGTGCCGGGTATTAGATTCCAGATATAAGTGATATGAAATGGTATTTGTATTTCCCTTTCTGACTTAATTCACTTAGTATGAGGGTCTCTAGTTCCAACCATGTTGCTGCAAATGGCATTGTTCTTTTTTATGGCTGAGTAGTACTCCATTATGTATATATACCACATCTTCTTAATCCAGTCATCTGTCAATGGACATTTAGGTTGTTTCCATGTCTGGGCTCTTGTGAAAAGTGCTGTAATGAACATACAAGTGCATGTGTATTTTTCAAGGAAAGTTTTGTCCAGATATATGCCCAAGAGTGGGCTTGCTGGGTCATATGGTAAGTAATTCTATACTTAGTTTTCTGAGGTCCCTCCATACTGTTTTCCATAGTGGTTGTACCAGTTTACATTCCCACCAACAGTGTAGGAGGGTTCCCTTTTCTCCACACCCTCCAGCATTTGTTATTTGTTGATTTGTTAATGATAGCCATTCTAATTGGTGTGAGGTGGTACCTCATAGTGGTTTTGATTTGCATTTCTCTGATAATCAGTACTTGTTGGCCATCTGTTTTAAATTTTAAACCCAAATAATAACTTCAAACAATCACATAGAATAACAGAATTGCAGTAATCCAAGTTTTCTTTATCTTTGCCATCATTACAGTATTATTGTTCATCTACTGTTTAGATGCAGGAATATTAGTGCCACTGGGATCTCAGAAACAAACTGTGCTCTCTTCCCCCAAACCATCCAGTATAGCTCAATAATCAATACCACCATTAGGAATTTATTTTCAAAACAAAGGCTTGTGGTTCAGCCCCAATAAACCAGGGGACAATTGTATAACCAGGAAGTCTCTGCTTTTAGCATACAATGTTTGGAGTTTGGTTAGTCGTGACTCAGCAGTTAACGAATCTGAATAGTATCCGTGAGGATGCAGGTTCAATCCCTGGCCTCGCTCAGTGGGTTAAGGATCCGGCATTGCCGTGAGCTGTGGTGTAGGTAACAGATGGACCTCAGATCCAGTGTTACTGTGGCTGTGCTGTAGGCTAGCAGCTACAGCTCCAATTCGACCCCTAGCCTGGGAACTTCCATATACTGCAGGTGTGGCCCTGAAAAAAAGACAAATTAATTAATTAATTAATTAATTAATTCCTGTTGTGGTGCAGCATATTAAGGATTCCATGTTGCCACAGCTGTGGTATAGGTCACAGCCATGGCTCAGATTCAGTCTCTGGCCCGGGAGCTTCCATATGTTGCAAGTGTGGCCATAAAAAGGAAAAAAATAGATGAAGTTTCACAAGGTCAGCAAAAAGTACTACCTTACCCATTGGCAAATTCAGTGAGAGAAAGAATATACACATTTATATTTTTAGTTATGTACAATGTCGGTTTTTTCTCACCAATTTTCTAACATAAAAATATATTTTAATGACGTAATAAGTTTGAATTTGTGAAGAATTGTCATTTTGCAATTTTATGAAATTACTGAGTTAATGTTGAGATAATCTTCCATAGTTCCTGATGTAATAGCTGATTGTGTTAGAACAATATTGTACTTAAAATTACAACAGTGCAATTTTCTCAGCTTGAATAGGATCCCAGTTGGCTGAGTGAGGTGTTATCTATAGTTCCAGATCTTTAAGAGGACCTTCTTTATGTATCTATTTTGCCCAAGTAACAATTTCTTAAAACTCAGTTGTGTTCCATTTCACTGTATCCTTTTTATATGGTAGTTATGTATCTTTTTATATCATACTTTGTTACATTAATTTGAAAATCAGTTATACTTAATTTTTTTTTTTTTTTTGGCCTTTTGTCATTTTAGGGCCACATCCGAGGCATGTGGAAGTTCCCAGGCTAGGAGTCTATTTGGAGCTACTGCCGCCGGCCTACGCCACAGGCACAGTAATGCGGGATTCGATCCATGTCTGCAACCTACACCACAACTCACAGCAATGCCGGATCGTAAACCCACTGAGCAAGGCCAGGGATCGAACCCGCAACCTCATGGTTCCTAGTCGGATTCATTATCCACTGTGCCACAATGGGAACTCCAATTGTTTTTCTAGTTTTAGTTTTGTTTAGTCTTTTTTTTTTTTTTTTTTGGCTACCCCTAGGCATATGGAGTTCCCTGGCTAGGGATCAGATCCAAGCCGCAGTTGCTACTCAAGCCTCACCTGAGGCAACGCCGCTGGATCCTTGTCTCACTATGCCAGGCTGGAGATTGAACCTGTATCCCAATACTCCCAAGACACCGCCAATCCCATTGTGCCGCAGCAAGAACTCCAATCATTTTTTGAATTAATATGCTCTAGGCAGGTTTCTTGGTGCTCTTTTGGTGAGGTCTCAACACTCACTTCTGCAGCCCACGTTCAGTCACTGGTCTTGGGACCAAGATCCCACAGCAAGCTGCTGCCCAGTGTGGCCAAAAATTTTTTTAAAAAATTAACAGACTTTTTTTTTTCGATCAGTTTTAGGTTTACAGAAAAATTAAGCTGAAAGTACAGAGAGTTCCACCATAACCCCTCCACTGGACACCCACAGCCGCCCCCACCATCAACATCCTGCTGCAGTACGGAACGTTTGTTACAAACCTGTGAGCCAACCTTGGCACTTCATTATCAACCTAAGTTCGTAGAATATGTTAGGGTTCACTCTTGGTGGTGTACATTCTATGGGTTTTGACAAATGTATACTGACATGTTTTCACCATTTGATATTGTACAAAATCATTTTGAATTTAGTTTTTAATTGAAATATTTCCAAAATAATTTTTAGGGAAAAAAAAGAGTTAAGTTCTAGAATTTAAAATACCAGTATTGCGGTTTTATTCTGGCTCAGCAGTAATGAACCCGACTAGTATCCATGAGAACAAGGGCTCAATCCCTGGCCTTGCTCAGTGGGTTAAGGATCTAGCATTGCCGTGAACTGTGGTGTAGGTTGCAGATGCAGCTCGGATCCCAAGTTGCTGTGGCTGTGGTGTCAGCCGGCAGCTGCAGCTCGGATTGGACCCCTAGCCTGGGAACCTCCATATGCTATAAGTGCGGTGCTAAAAAGCGAATAAAATAAAATAACAGTATTTACTTTATACTCTTAATAGACCTTCCATCAGTAAACCCTATTATAATGGACTTCTGTTAAACAACTTATTTTTGATGTAGCTATTAAAACTATTACCAGCAACAAATCTTTGAAACTCTTCACTCTTGTATTACTTAAAAGTTTTCACTAAAATGTTATGTGTTTCTTGGAGTTCCCGTCGTGGCTCAGTGGTTAACGAATCTGACTAGGAACCATGAGGTTGTGTGTTCGATCCCTGGCCTTGCTCAGCGGGTTAAGGATCTGGCGTTGCCGTGAGCTGTGGTGTAGGTTGCAGACGTGGCTCAGATCCCGCGTTGCTGTGGCTGTGGTGTAGGCCGGTGGCTACAGCTCTGATTAGACCCCTAACCTGGGACCCTCCATATGCCGCGGGTGCGGCCCTATAAAAGACAAAAAAAATAAATAAATAAAATAAAATTTTATCTGTTTCCACCTAATGCATTGCTTTCAAAGTGAATAAAATAACTGTGTGGTGTCAAAAAACAAAACAAAACAAAACAAACACAAATCTGGATTTAGGTTAGGAGAGATTTTAATTGAATGGATTAGTGTGACGTGGGGAGGAAGGGATTATCACAATAGGAAGACCTTTCTGATAATAAGAACTGCAAGTGTCTCAAAGTCATGCGAAAAGGGTTTTTCTTTTATAGAGAGGAGTAAACCGTGAGTAAAGTAGCCTGGAAAGAGTGTGCAGTGGGAGAGTGGGATCAAAGTGTGAAGTCGTGGACCTGGAAGTAGCTCAGAGAACGTTTTGCCCTGTGGGCCACCTATGTTCAGCAGGAACCTTTAAGGCTCTGCCTGGGGGAAAAAAGAAAAAATTTGGGGGGTGGGGTTTGCAGGGAGGGCACTGTGCAGGCATGCAGAAGTTCCCAGGCCAGAGACGGAAGCCAAGTCGAGTCACAGCCATGACCAGAGCCACAGCAGTGACAATGCTGGATCCTTAACCACTAGGCCACCAGGGGACTCCTGAAGAGAGAAACTCTTTCAATCCCAATTCTTCCCAATTCCACTTATGACACAGAGAACAGGAATTCTGCATCTGGCTTTATCATAGGTAAATAAAGGGGGCATCCATGTGTTTTATCTACATTGTATGGGGAAGGGTGGTTCTTTGCAAAAAGTCAGTTACTGAAACACAGAGAGTTTGGGGATTTCTTAATCTTAACCTGTTTTCCAGAATTTTTAGGTGAAATTAAACACTGTTAGTCCTCTATGTTGTTCAAATGAATCCTATCTTTTGCAACCGAGCAACTTAAAAGGACCATAAATCACCTGACTGGATGAAGCAGTCAGATCTAAGAAATCTGACTAAGAAATCTGAAGACCCCTGCTGGCGTTGTTTCTGCAAAATCAGCTGAACCACCTATTAAGAGGCGGTGCTGAAGGTCAGTTGTTTTAGGGTCAGGCATCTTAGAAGAGGGCTGTCTAAAATGAAAAAGAAATTAATCTAAAAATTTGTATTAAAGTCTAAGTGGGGTGTTCCCATCATGGCTCGGCAGAGACGAATCTGACTAGCATCCATGAAGACGCAGGTTCGATCCCTGGACTCGCTCAGTGGGTTAAGGATCTGGTGTTGCTGTGAGCTGTGGTGTAGGTCGCAGACGGAGCTCAGACCTGGCATTGCTGTGTCTGTGGTGTAGGCCTGCAGCTACGGCTCCCATTTGACCCTTAGCCTGGGAACCTCCAAATGTTGCAGATGTGGCCCTAAAAAGACCAAAAAAAAAAATCTTTTTCGGTAAGAGTTGCACTGAATGAAAGATGGCAGGATCCAGTTCAATTTACAGGTAGATAACATGACTTGGATATATATTTTTATTTCCATCAATTAACTGCAATTAACCAAAAGGTACAATATAGCTCAAAGATATGAAGAGGACTAGACGCTGATAATCCACAATACTGTGATACAGTTTTCTAATGGTACATAATATTTTTTTTTTTTTTTTTGCCGTATCTAGGGCCGCACCCGTGGCATGTGGAGGTTCCCAGGCTAGGGGTCTAACAGGAGCTGTAGCTGCCGGCCTTTGCCACAGCCACAGCAATGCAGGATCTGAGCCACGTCTGCAACCTACACCACAGCTCACAGCAACGCCGGATCCTTAACCCTCTGAACAAGGCCAGGGATCAAACCCGCAACCTCATGGTTCCTAGTCGGATTCGTTAACCACTGAGCCACGACAGGAACTCCAACTTTACCGGTTTGTTAAAGGATGTGATAAAGGATACAAATGAATAGTCAATGAACAGGAGATCTGGGAGGGTCCCAAGCACAGGAGCTTCTGTCTCCATGGAGCTGGTGTGTGTCACCCTCCTGTTGCGGATGTGTTTGTTGACCTGGAGGCTCCCTATGCCCTGTACTCATGGGATTTTATGGAGGCTTCCTCACGCATGTATGAGCCATTATTAACTCTATTTCTAGCCCTCTCCTCTGTCTGGAGGCTGAGGGGTCAGACTGATAATTTCAAGCTTCTAATCATGACGTGGTCTTTCTGGTGACCAGCCCCCATCCAGGAGTCCACCCAGAGTTGCCTTATTAGAACAAGAGATGTTCATAGTGCTCTTTTCACTTAGGAAATTACTAGGAGCTCTGTGCCAGGAACCAGGAGTGGGGACCAGTATATATATATTTTCTACTCCAGGAGCAGGGACCAGTACATATGTATTTTCTACTCCAGGAGCAGGGACCAGTACATATATATTTTCTACTCCAGGAGCAGGGACCAGTATATATATATTTTCTACTATCTCACACCAAGCAACTTCACCGTGATTTCTAAATGGGAAAGGAGGAATAAAGAAGACATAAGTATGGACAATATTAAAACATACCCTTTCTTCTAAGAGCTGAGTCCTTGGTGTTTATTAGAGATGGGCTGATTGTCATTAGCTATACCCCAAGTTTACTCTAACTTCTCTAATATCACAGATTTGGAAATGAAAGTCTATTGTTCTGCCTTCAAAAACACTTAATACTAAAAAATTCTGAACCCTCAAGTTTCATTTTTTGCTATTAATTTTAAAAATGAGTTAAAAATGTCTCACGAGTTCCCTGGTGGCCTAGTGATGAAGGATCTGGGGTTGTCACTGCTGTGGCGTGGGTTTGATTCCTGGCCTGGGAATTTCCACATGCTACGAGTGTGGCCAAAAAAAAAGGTCTCAAAGTGGGGTTTTCTGACCAACATTTTAAGATTTAAATACAAGGCAAGGAATGAGTAAGAAAAAAATAACACATATAAATAAAGGAGAATAGTTTTCAGGAAGCTGAGAGCTGTAGTCTATTTTTAGGGGATCTTGGTTCAGTGTTTATGTTAAATATAACCACAAAGACAGGGCTATATGAAAACTAAACAAACTGAGTTTAAATTAGTGGAAAGCTAAGTGATAAAATCTTGCAACTTTGTTCAGAGTTAAAACAAAGGGAGAGAGAATTTCCTGGCATCATGCCACAAAAAATTGATTCAGCATTTTAAAAATTAATCTCCACACACATCCCTATTATTTCTATCAACTATAAAGTGAGCTTTTTAAAATGAATGTTATTTTTGCTCAAGATATTTTCTTAAAAACTTTTCATATGCAAAAAAATATTAGTGTCTGTGATGTCATGCAGGTTTTTTTTTCCCCAGTGTAAGAATAGAGGCTGGCTACATACAGAAATTCCTGGTGCCAAAACATAAATTAATTCAATTGAATTAAGGAATTACCTCAGTTATCAGTGTGTTGAAAGAAGATTTTGTTTTAATAAAGCTGGAATTACATCTTACAACAGGATTTTTTTTTAAGTGGTAGGTAATGTGAAAGATTATATCCTCAGTGTGGTATAGCCACATCTTCCAAACAATACAAATAATGAAAAATGTGGAGTTTCCATCGTGGTGCAGCAGAGATGAGTCCGACTAGGAACCATGAGGCTGTGGGTTTGATCCCTGGCCTCACTCAGTGGGGTAAGGATCCAGTGTTGCTGTGAGCTGTAGTGTAGGTCACAGATGCGGCTTGGATCTGACATTGCTGTGGCTGTGGCATTGGCCAGCAGCTGTAGCTCCGATTATACCCCTAACCTGGGAAGCTCCATATGCCGTCTTTTAAGATCTTGATTTAAATAACCTGGGGTGGAGTCAAGGGTGCTGTTCTGAGATGGTACTGAGGTTTAGAACAGATGGTGAAGATTAAAAATAAACCTGTGGCGTTTCATTGTAGCTCAGCTGTAATGAGCGCAGATAGTATACATGAGGACTCAGGTTCAATCCCTGGCCTTGCTCAGCGGGTTAAGGATCTGGCATTTTTGTGAGCTGTGGTGTAGGTCGCAGATGCAGCTCCAATTTGCCCCCTAGCCTGGGAAATTCCATATGCCGTGGGTACGGCCCTAAAAAGACTAAATAAATAAATAAACTTGTAGTTGAAAGCTCCAATGATGGCAAATGTCTTGGGAGACTGAACTGTGTTAGAAGTTTCAGAGAAAAGAGCTGTTGAAGAGAATAGGGTTGCAGATTTGAAGAGAAAGGGAATACTTGAAAGAATTTCATAGTCAAAAGACAAAAGGCCCAAGAACACAGGTTGAATTGATTGGATGGGTTTCTAAAGAACTTCCAAATGTTGCTTCAAGTCTCAAGAATGAAATTACTGCATGCATAAAGAATAATGTGAAAGAATGTAAGCCAGATTGGAACAAGGAATCTTTTAAGAGTTGGGGTTTAGGAGTTCCTGTCGTGGCTCAGTGGTAGTGAACCCAACCATGACGATTTGGGTTCGATCCCTGGCCTCTCTCAGGAGGTGAAGGATCCAGCCTTGCTGTGAGCTGTGGTGTAGGTTGCAGACATGGCTCTGATCCCACATGGCTGTGTTTGACCCCTAGCCTGAGAATTTCCAGTTTCCACGGGTGCAGCCCTGAAAAGACAAAAAAAAAAAAAAATTGAGGTTTGAAGGGTACTTTCACTTTTTCCCCCACACTGACAGTATTACTTTTAATAATTACACACACACACAAACACACACACAGAAATTTAAAAAGCAGCTGAAAAAAAATTAAATTAAAATTTAAAAAGCAGCTGAGAGGGTTTTCAATTAAGTAACCTTTTTAATATAATATCGGAACATGAACTTAGAGTCACAAAACTATTCATACCTTTTGGCCTAATTCCACTTTAGGATTATACTTCAAGGAAATGACTAGAAAGAAAAGAAGTAGTTTGCACAAAGATGGTCGTAGAAAAGCTATTTATAATACTGGAAAGTTGGAAAAATCTCAAAAGTTCAACAATAGTGGTAAGACTAAGTAAACCGTAGTGCATTACCAAGATGGAAACTGTGGCACGCTGACTAGTGTGTGAACTAAGTGGATATAAGGAAATGTTAGATGGTGTTAAGTAAAAAGACAACGAAATCCTTCTGTGGAGATCGGAAAATAACATGGAGGGATGTAAATCGTTATAACTTAATATCCTCTCCCCATAAAATTGTTTCGAATATGAATTTTTTTTTTTGCTTTTTAGGGCCGCACCTGTGGCATATGGAGATTCCCAGGCTAGGGGTCTAATTGGAGCCACAGCCACAGAAACGCAGGATCTGAGCTGTTTATGCAACCTATACCACAGCTCACAGCAACGCTGGATCCTTAACCCACTGAGCGAGGCCAGGGATCAAACTCAACCTCATGGTTCCTAGTCGGATTCGTTTTCACTGCACCATGACGGGAACTCCCTCAAATCTAGATTTTTTTTTTTTTTTAATGGAGGAGAGGAATAACCTAGGACTTGTCTACTGTGCTTCTTCTCTTAACTCCCATGCCTGAGTACTCCAGTGTTTTCGTCCCACTGCAATGCTCTTTAACACCCACAAAAATAAAACTGGGCATATAAGCACTGAAGTTGTTTTTAATCAGTGACATTGTCGGTGTTTTGAAAAAAAAAATGGGTGCAGCTAAGGATACACCAGAAAATATGGCAACTGGATTTAGAGAAGACATTCTTTTTCTTTCCTTTTCATGGCAACCAAGTGATGGCAAATACTTTTGTGGTTACTTTCATTATAACCAAAGAGAAAGACTAATCAGAATGGAATGTTTCATTTCTTTAAAAATATGAACTATCTCAAACATACCAAGAAACACAGGGAGTCATACAATAAATAGCCACATACTCGACAAGGAGATGTAGCCACTGTGACTATCTGGAAGTTTTCGTATCCTTTCCTAATCCTATTCATCACCTTCTCTCTTCAGAGGTAAAACTATTTGGGGAGTTCCCACTGTGGCTCAGTGGTAATGAACCCACCTGGTATCCACGAGGATGTGGGTTCAGTCCCTGGCCTTGCTCAGTGGGTTAAGGATCCGGAGTTGCCATGAGCTATGGTGTAGGTTGAAGACATGGTTCGGATCTGGCGTTGCTGTGGCTGTGGCGTAGGTCGGCAGCTGCAGCTCTGACTGGACTCCTAGCCTGGGAACTTTCATGTGCCATGGTGTGGCACTAAAAAAACAAACAAACAAAAAAACCCCAGAACCAAAAACTATTTGGATATTATTGGTGTGTGTCCTGCCCTTGCATTTTAAAATACTTTTACCATGTAAAGTATAAATCTATAAATAATGCTGAATACCATTTTGCTTATTTTAAAATTGAAATGGCATCATAATAAATATACCCAACCCCGAATTCTTTTCTTCGTTTAAACATAACCATGTTAATATGTGTAGGGGTAATTCATTTTGTTTTAACAAATGCATGGTATTTGAAAAAATTATTAACTTCATTATGAAGTATTTTTAAATACAGAAAAAATAAATGTAATAAACACTCCTGTACCAAAGATCAGATTTCATTGTGTATTAGCATTGTGCTATAATGCCATATTAGTTCAGATTTATTTTTGTTTTTGGCCATACTCAAGGCATGTGGAAGTTCCCGGGCCAGAGAGCAAACCCGCACCACAACAGTGACCTGAGCTACTGCAGTGACGATGCTGTATCCTTAACTCACCGAGCCACCAGGGAACTCGAGTTCAGATCCTTTTTAAAGAAATAAAACTTTCATATACAGTTGTAGCCTCCAAACCGTTTTCTCTGATCCTAGTCCCCACCTTCCCTTCCTAGGCATATAATGGACTTAGTGGTTATGATTCCTATGAATATTTTATTACTTTTCCTATATGTTCATGATCCGTAAACAAAATATGTGTGTTCTGAATGTTTTTAAAAAAAAATCTTTCTTTTTTCTTTTTACAGCTATGTTTGTGGTATATGGAAGTTCCCAGGCTAGGGGGTCAAATTGGAGCTGCAGCTGCGGCCTCTGCCAACGCAACAGCAATACCCGAGCCCACTGGCATCTGAGAACTACACCACAGCTTATGGCAATGCCGGATCCTTAACCTACCATGTGAGGCCAGGGATCAAACCCATCTCTTCGTGGACACCATGTCAGGTTCTTAACCCTCTAAGCCACAATGGGAACTCCTTGAATGTTTTAAAATTTTATAAAGAAAAAACGACACACATGCTTTTTTCTGCACATGCTTTTTTCCCATAGCATCATGTTTCTGAGCTTTAACTGTGCTGACAGATGGTGACTCTAGTTCCTGACAGATGTAGTGTTAGTTATTCATTGTCATTGCTGTATATTTTTTCATTACACGACTATGCTACATATGATTATTGATTACTGTAGGGTGGAAATTTAGCTTGTTTCTAGTTTTTTTTTTTCTATTATATATACTGCTATGAACTTTGTGGGAGAGCCATGGAGAGGCACAGCCCAGATCCTCCATCAGGGAAGGGCTCATTACCTCAGCTGCTGAGAGGGATGCCTGTGTCCAACCTTCATTCAGCCTCACCTCCAAGTTTATATACCCTTTTAGGAACAATCCACACCCAGCAACTGGGCTAATACATAAACACCTGGCTCCCTGTGGGAGCAACTCAGCTACAAATATCCCCGTGGACTCAGATGCCAGGCTCCCACCACACAGAGACCCCTCCCTCCCTTCTCTTTCTTTCCACAGCTCTTGATCCCAAGGGCATGTCCTAGTAAACAACCTGCATGTTAAACTCTGCCAACATTAAGAGACTAAAGGAGAGGAGTTCCCGTCATGGCTCAGTGGTTAACGAATCCGACTAGGAACGATGAGGTTGCGGGTTCGATCCCTGGCCTCGCTCAGTGGGTTAAGGATCCGGCGTTGCTGTGAGCTGTGGTGTAGGTCGCAGACGCGGCTTGGATCCCGCGTTGCTGTGGCTGTGGTGTCAGCCGGCAGCTACAGCTCCTGTTAGACCCCTAGCCTGGGAACCTCCACATGCCGTCAGTTCGGCCCTAGATAAGGCAAAAAAAAAAAAAAAAAAGAGAGAGAGAGAGAGACTAAAGGAGAAAAATATGATTATCTCAATACATGCTACATGCTACTCTGTGGGAGAGCCCCCATGGAGGAGCACAGAAGCCCCAGACACATGGGGGAAGTAGTTGTATTGGACAAGCAGTCTGCTCAAGCCTCAGATATCAACCCCGTTAAGGCCACCCCATTGTGGCTCAGCGGGTTAGGAACCTGACATGCTGTCTGTGAGGATGCAGGTTCAATCCCTGAGATGCTTGCCTCACTCAGTGGGTTAAAGATCCAGCATTGCCACAAGCTGTAGCTTGAGTCGCAGATACGGTTCGGATTCGGCGTTGCTATGGCTGTAGTGTAGGCTGGCAGCTACAGCTCCGTTTCAACCCCTAGCTGGGAATTTCCATATGTCAGACGTACAGCTATAGAAAGAAAAAAATAAAAAAACCTACAGGGATATGAGAGATAATAATAAATTGTCTTAAATCATTAAGTCAGCGGATGATTTATTACAGAATAATATATAAGGAGACCACAGCAACAGATGATATGTTCCTTAATAAGATACCGTATAGCCACCAAAAACTATGAAAAATATCCTGACTGCTAAATCTTTAAAATCAGTCCCACAAGCATCCAAAAGATTAATAAACATCAGAACTGTTTCCAATCGATATTGTTTTAGAGGGCTTGGCTGTAAGACCTGTGGTAGGCAGAATAATATCCCCCACAGTGAGCTGCATGCTATTCTTCAAAACCTGTGCCTATGTGAGTTTACATGGCAAAGGGGCAGACATAAAAATTATCCTGAGTTATCACACTGGCCCAATACAAGGGCCCAGTGGAAGAGGGAGGAATTGCTGTTATGACTCAGTGGGCCCAGTTAGTATCCATGAGGATGCAGATTTAATCCCTGGCCTTGCTGGTGGGTTAAGGATCTGGCATTGCTGTGGCTGTGGCGTAGCCTGGCAGCTGTAGCTTGGATTAGACCCCTAGCCTGGAAACTTCCATATGCCACAGGGGCAGCCCTAAAAAGATTTTTAAAAAAGTGGGAATGCTCGTTGTGGGGCAGCAGAAACGAATCTAGTATCCATGAAGATGCAGGTTCAGTCCCTGACCTCACTCAGTGGGTCAGGGATCCAGTGTTGCCGCGAACTGTGGTGTAGGTCGCAGATAATGCTCGGATCCTGAGTTCCCGTGGCTGTGGTATAGGGCGGCAGCTGCAGCTCTAATTCGACTCCTAGCCTGGGAACTTCCATATGCCTCAGGTGCAGCCCTAAAACAAACAAACAAAAAACTGGAAGAGGGTTTCGGAGTTCCCTGGTAGTCTAGCGGTTAGGACTCAGAGCTTTCAGCACTGCAGCCTAGGTTCACCTCTGGTCTGGGCGCTGAAATCCCACTTCAGGCCACTGCACAACCAAGGAAGAGATAATGACAACAGAAGCAGGATCTGTCTCTGAGAAGAGATCTCATGTGCTGTGGGAACAATACAACCCACCATTGCTGGATCAGAAGATGGAGGAGAGGGGAGTTCCCGTCGTGGCTTAGTGGTTAACGAATCCGACTAGGAACCATGAGGTTGCAGGTTCGATCCCAGGCCTTGCTCAGTGGGTTAACAATCTGGTGTTGCTGTGAGCTGTGGTGTAGGTTGCAGATGTGGCTCGGATCCCGCGTTGCTGTGGCTGTGGCGAAGGCCGGCGGCTACAGCTCCTGTTAGACCCCTAGCCTGGGAACCTCCATATGCGTGGGTGTGGCCCTAGATAAGGCAAAAAGACAAAAAAAAAAAAAAGAAGATGGAGGAGAGGGCTGCACACCTATGAATGTGGGCAGCCCCCAGAAGCTGGAAAGGGCTAGGAAGTGGGTTCTGCCCTAAAGCCTCTAGAAAAAACACAGCCCCACAGACAATTTGACTTCAGCCCAGTGAAACTCACTTTAGACTTCTGACCTTCAGATCTTTTAAGACAGTAAATTTAAGTCATGAAGTTTGAGGTAATTTGTTGCAGCAGCCATAGAAAACTAACACAAAGCGTATATATAAGATAAAGGATATAAGGATAGGAAAGTAAGTGTGTATTTGGGATAGGTGTGTTGTTCTCACAAACATTTTTTAGAAATAGCCATTATTGTTTCAGGTTCTAGACTTTATTACGTAAAACTCATTCAGGTTTTCTGCATCAGGTGAGATAAATTCAGGACTGGGTCCATGCAGTGAGGAATACACCCCGAATCGCACTTAGTATTTCGCTTAGAATTTACCTTAGGGAGTTCCTGCTGTGGTGCCACAGGATCAGCAGCGTCTCTGCAGAGCCAGGATGCAGGTTCCATCCCTGACCCAGCACAGTGGGTTAACAGGATCCGCTGCCTCTTGGATCTGATCCCTGGCCCAGGAACTCCATATGCCTCAGCAGCAAACAAAACAAAACAAAACGAAACAAAACAAAAAAAAACGTTCCCACTGTGTGGCATCTTGGAAGGGCTGGGATGCAGGTTTAATGCCGGCATGGATCCCCTGCCCGGCACAGTGGGTTAAGGATCTGGCATTGCAACAGCTGTGGCATAGGCAGCAACTGCGGGCTTGGATCTGATCCTTGGCCTGGGAATTCCATATGCCACGGGCAGCCAAAACAAAAAACAACAGCAACAACAGCAAAAAACTTACCTAAAAAAAAAAAATAGTGTTTCACCTTAGAACCTGAAAACGCATTTCTAATGAGATAATGAAGCCACACCCTGAAGACCTCCCTAAGAGATTCTGGAAATCTGTTTCTGTTTCGAATATCTGGAAAAGTGTTAGTGACAATCCACTCAAACTGGAGCCAATTACTAGAATGTGAGCACCACATTGTATTTGTATTCATGCCCCTGCCCCATCACGTGTCATAAATCAATCAATGAATACTACCAAGTTTGTGTAAAGCACAGATGGTGTTTGTGGCAGCCATGAGAACATGCTTCTCAGATTTCCGATTGAAATACTGACAGCCTGGGCTGCTGTGTTATCAATCCACCACATTTTCCCCAAGCTGCTCCCAGCCACTGACTTGAGGAGATGAGAAGCCTGGCAGGCTTGCTGCTCTGAGACAGGAAACTCCTCTGACAGGTAATTTTGGCTTGAGAATTTCCCATTGATCTAGCCAGAATGCTCTAAGCTACTGGGTACTCCAAGATGCTTTCCACGGAAACTTCCATCCCTCCCCACTCCTTTATAATCTACCAGCTTTCCCTTTGCTGTGGCTCCCTCCCCATTTTTCTTTAGAAATGTTTCGCTCCAAATTCTATCTAATCCTGTTGTGCTCCCTGCTTCTTGGAGGAACTTAAGTAACACTGTGGTTAAGTGTTCCCTAGGTAGGACATTGAGAACGAAAAGTGAAACCTTAAGTAGGTGCTGAAAGATTTAGGATGTAAAGATAATAGGATTAAGATTTAGTTCGAGAATGTGAGTGATGACAATTTAAATGTTGTCCTGAAGGGACTGATAACATACATTACTATGTAAATACACACGTTGGAGTTCTTTTTCCCCCCCAGTTTTCACATTTTACTTTACTTATATTTACTTTTAAATTTTATTTATTTTTTCCTTTTTTTTGTATTTACATTTAAATTACCATTAAATACTAAGCATCAGTATGTGCTCACCTTATTCCAGATTTTTAAAGGATATTAGATATTGTAGATATATTAAACAATTGTAGAATATGGGTGTTTCTGTACTTTGACATAGTGTAACTCCATGGAGTCAGGAATATAAATATAAGACTTCAGGCTGCAATTGGAGGAAAAATCTGTTCATGACTGAGCGAGGAGGTCTTGCATAATGGAATTCTTTTAAAAACAATATCAAAGATGTTTATTTATTGATATCCTCAAGGGACATTAATAAGTGAAAAGATATTTTACAAAATGGTATTTACAGTGCGATCTCTTTTTTATAAATAAGTATAGAAAAAGGTATAAAAAGATACACACCAAGGTTTTAACACTGGTATCTCTAGGTACTATTTAAAGTTTCTTGTTTCAGTTTATCTGCAATTGCAAATGTGTCTGCAGTGAATGTGTCTTGCCTTTGTAATGATACTTAAGAAAGTTTTTCTCATCTTTAAGGCTTTCAAGAAATATTGAATTCCTTAATAAAGCATGCTACGCTTAGGTACTGTCAAACATTAAAAGCAGATCTGTATCAAATGTAAACTCTCTTCACCCACTCAGATCCTTTCAACCGCCTTTCTCTGCAGGCACTGCCTGTTTCCCAGACCACCCACTGCTTCTTCCTTTGCAAACCTGCAGGGCTTGTGCCTTTTTGTTGGTCATTGTTAAAGCTTTCAGTGCTGAGTTGCTCTCCACTTCCAGGCTTGGGTGAAAGAAACACTGCAGAGCCCAGACTAGCTGGGTGATGCAAACTGCAAGTGTGAGCTCCCTGGAGGGTAAAACTTGACTTTGAGACATGAAAGATGGGAAAGAGCCAGGCTGACACAGTTCCCCTTCTTTGTCCATTCCTGTGACTTCTGAGCGGTGTTCTCTTGCATCCCTAATGGAGAAGCCCCTCTTGCTGATGTAAGACATGCTCTGAGTGGCCTCTTAAAAAGGGGGGGCCGGGAGTTCCCGTGGCACAGTGGAAATGAATCCGACTAGGAACAGTGAGGTTGCAGGTTCAATCCCTGGCCTCACTCAGTGGGTTAAGGAGATGGTGTTGCCGTGAGTTGTGGTGTAGGTCGCAGACAGGGTTCAGATCCCGCGTTGCTGTGGCTGTGGTGTAGGCAGCTGTAGCTCTGATTCAGCCCCCAGCCTGGGAACCTCCATATACCGTCAGACATCACTTTGCATAGCTTCACATCTTTCCTCGACTCGTTTCTTCCTTTTTTCTCTCACTCTCACCACCTTAGAGTGTCAAGTAAGGATTCTTGGCCACAATTGATATCATGTAAAAGACTAAACAGAGTAGTCACGGCAGAAACAGACACACACCGCTTAGGTTTCCCCCTTAAGAAAGTACATGCTTGGAGTTCTCTGTGGTTAAGGAACCAGCATTGACACTGCTGTGGCTTGGATCACTGCTGTGGTGCAGTTTCCATCCCTGGCCTGGGAATTTGCCCTGCAGGAGGTGGGCTTAGCTGACATTTCCCATCGGACAGCACTTTCAGGATTCGCCTCAGCTTTTGTACTAAGGTCAGACACTTTCTGAGGTGGCCACTGGCACTTGATCAATTGTGACAGTGGTAGCTGGGATCACATTCTCTCTGATGGCCCTCACCCAGTGACAGCGCAGGCAGTGGTACCAGGGCATAGCCGTTTCCATTCAACTCACATTTCCTCGAACAGTCATTGCTCCAGGCTCCCCTTTGGGCTGGCAGAGCTTGTCAGGTCTGCATCCCAGGCTGCTGATCACCCACCCATCCTGCCTCCTCCTTTTTTCTTTCATAGATGTTCCTCCCATACACGTTTTACACTCCTCACTCCTTCTCAGTGTCTGCTTCCCAGAGAGCCCATGGCTGGTCCCAGAATTCATCTGAGAAAGAAATGAGATGGGGTTTGGGGGCTGGATCACTCACCACCTGGCTCACAGCAAGCGCTCCATTCTGAATGATGGGAAGAACAAAGAGAGGCTTTGGCAAAAGGTAGGAGTCCTACCTCTAAAATTTGCACTGGGGGTGAGCTGAGACAAGGTACCAGTAGAGAAGAGTGCAATGGCTTGTGTGATGAGTTAGGCATGTGAAATTCAAGGGGAATGATAAATATAAGGATAATGGAACTGGAGGGTTGTTATGAAATTGCGTTTTCATCCTACAGCCTGAGAATGAAAACTTACATTGGGTAACTTACATTGTTTATAGACTCGAAGGTCACTCTCTCAGGGCAAGAGAATTTAACATCCAGGCTAGGACCCTAGTGGATGTTGAAAACTTGCCAGGAGAGTATCTCCTATAAACCTGGAAAAAGCAATGGGCCTCACAGAGCCTGAACTGAAATGCATGAATTGCCATGGTATCCAGAAGAGGAAGGGAATACAAGATTCAGGGAAGTGAGAATGCTGGACTGGATATATTACGTGAGGCCAGAACAAATATGTTTCCCAGGATGTTCCAAAGGATATGCCATTCACCAATGGCATTTTTTAGAAGTGTGCTGGTGACGAGCCCCCACTGTGGTACAGCAGGTTAGGGATCCAGCATCATACAGCTGTGGTGCAGGTCGCAGCTGCAGCTTGGCTTTAAAGCCTGGCCTTGGAACTTGCATGTGCGACGGGTGTGGCCAAAAAAGAAGTGTGCTGGTGAGAGCTGTGAAGCTCACTGTGTCTCTCCTCTGCAGGCCAAGGTTAAAGGCCTTCTTCAGAATTTGGCTCACTGATAGCAATGGGGATGAGAAGGCCCTGGAGCAACCGAGGCCGTTGGTAGAAGTCAGAGGATCACAGTGTCCACAGTTGGGATGGTTAATAAAACACAGCATCCTGGGGGGGCAAAATAGTTGAGCAGACAAAAGACACTGCTTAATATGCATAGTCAAAACTGAGGTGTTCCCGTTGTGGCTTAGTGGCTTAAGAACCCAACTGGTATTCATGAGGATGCTGGTTCAAACCCTGGCCTTGCTCAGTGGGTTAAGGATCTGGCCTTGTTGCAAGCTGCAGTGTGGATCACGGATATGGCTTGGATCTTGTGTTGCTGTGGCTGTGGTGTAGGCTGGCAGCTGCAGCTCCAATTTGACCCTTGACCTGGGAACTTCTATATGCCATGGGTGCAGCCATAAATACACACACACACACACACACACTTTCCCCTGAAAGATTGCAAATGACCTCTCAGAGAAGGCTATAGACCAGGATATTAAGGGCGAAATTTCAAGAGCAGTTAAGCACTGCTTCTTAACATATAATCACACATTCAACTAAAATTGATTTCAGATTTTTAAGAGATTTACAAAACTGATCTTATGCAGAGGATACGGCCCTAAAATGCCCCCCCCAAAAAAAGAAAGAAAAACCCACAAAACCCCTCAAAAAAACAAAAGAAAAAAACAAAACAGTATAACCTGGGAGAGGGATAGCAGACATTAGTGCCATCTTCAAGACGTAGGTATGTTTGTCCCTAGAATACCTCTGTTTAATTTGCTATTCTGGTCCTTGCAGACTTTGTTTGCTAACACAAACAAAGAAAGAGCCCTGATCACAGCTGCCCAGCCAGATGTAGTTTCTTTGCTAGATCAGATAATATGGTCTCTGGTACTCAATATGCTGCCATTGATTTGGCCAGTGTGTACTTTTCTATCCCAGTCAGGAAAGAAAATCGGAAATACTTTGCTCCAGGGCCATGTTAACTCTCCCATCATGTGTCATAAGACATCTGGACAACTGGACATACCGCAGAATATCATACTGATGTGTTATATTGATGACATCATGCTGATCTGGCAGGATGAGTGACTGCTGGCGTGTTGGAGACCTTGGTAAGACATATGCACTCCAGAGGGAGGAAGACAAATTCTACAAAAATTCAGGCATTTGCCTACTCAGTAAAGTTTCGGGACATCCCACCAGGACATTCCTTTCAAAATAAAGGACAGAGAGCTGCATCATGCAGCCACAGCTACAGTGAAAGAAGCAATGACTGCTAAGCCTCCTTCGGCTTTGCAGGCAACACATTCCCCACCTAGAAAAACTGCTCCATCTCTTAAATCAAGTAATATGGTAGGAGCCAGCTTTGAGTAGGGCTCAGAGAGGAGAACGGCTCTGCAGCAGGTCCTGACTGCAGAGCAAATAGTCAAAAATCCCAGCACACCCTATTGTATTCAAGATGTCAATAGTAGTAAAAGATATGGTGGAAAGATATGGTTTACAGCAAATCCCAGTGGAAGAATCATAACACTGACTCCTGAGGTTATGGAAAAAGGTCAAAATGTAGCTTTCTATAATTCTGTGTATTCCCAGGGAGTGATTTATACACTCAGACCTTGCTTGACAATCAGATACAGGCTTCAATAAAGAATTGTAAAATACTACCTAAACTGCCATGGGAATTTAGGTTTGTATCTTTTTATTTCTAGGATAACAATTATAAGATAGACAAAATGAGAAACTCTGAAACAACCTTTTGACAAAACACAGTTGCCAGAGTATTGGGGGAAAATAACACCTGTGTGATCACGAACCAATTTTCTCTAGCATTATTGTGAAGAGACGCAATTTTATATCTGTGGGAAAAGACCGCAATTCTAATACATATGTAAACAATATATTTCCCATAAACATATTCTTTTGGCATTCATTCTCAGTATTCACACTTATCTGTAATATTTTATGAGAGCTAGTGATTGTCTCATCACTTTTTATCAGAAAAGCTTGTTTGTTTTTCGTTTTTTTTCTTTTTCAGCCTCACTGGCAGGCATATGGAAGTTCCCTGGCCGAGGGTCAAATCCAAGCCACAGCTGCAGCAAAGCCAGACCCTTAATCCAATGTATCCGGCTGGGGATCAAACCTGTGCCTCCACAGAGACAAGCTGGATCATTAATCCACTGTGCCAAAGAATGAACTTCCTATCAGAAAAACCTGCAGTAGTTTTTCTAAAATGTGTTATTATTTGCTTAGCTGATGATACAGACTTGCAATGGTTTTGTTTTTGGAGCTTTCTGGGTTTTTTGTTTGTTTGTTTTGTCTTTTTAGGGCTGCACTTGCAGCATATGGAAGTTTCCAGGCTAGGGGTTGAACTGGAGCTGCAGCTGCCAGCCTATGTCACAGCCACAGCAATGCCAGATCTGAACCTCAGGTGCGACCTATGCCCCAACTTGCAGCAACGCCAGATCCTTAACTTACTGAGCAAGGCCCGGGATGGAACCCACATCATCATGGATATTAGTTAGGTTAGGTTCCTTAACACTGACCCACAATGGGAACTCCTGCAATGGATTTTTTTTCTTTTGCCTTGCCTTTCATAAGGGATATGTCTGATTTACATTTGAGAGTTGCCACAAGTTCAGTTACAAGCTTTGAAAATTTATGGTTCACATAAAGAACTGTAAAAAGCTTTAAAAAACTGTCCTCTTTTTTTTTTTTGCTCATCCTGCCCTGCCCAAAGTGGCCCTTCCCAACACTCCTTTTTTGGTCAAAGCTGATCTATAGGTCTAAAAGGTCCAGCTGAGTGCAGGGCAAAAACTTGTGGCTGTTTTTTTTTTTCAGATGTCACGACAATACTGAGGTAAGCGTGGATGACAAGGCCAGGTTTAATCCGTTCTCACATACCTTTTAGAAATATGGATAAAATTAACAAATCATTTCCTTTGTACTTTACTATGAACGCAGAATACCTGCAATATGAACTGGACATTAGCAGGAAAGAGAATGCCAATAATATAAACTGGATTATAAAATCCACTAATCAATTTTAAGGATGTGTTTCAGTATAAATAGCAGAATTCCTCAGATTTGCTTTCTTTTTTTGGTATGTGCATTCTGGGAACTCTGATAATTTTTTTTTTTTTTTTTGTCTTTTTAGGGCCGCACCCGCAGCATGTGGAGGTTCCCAGGCTAGAGGTCTAATCGGAGCTGTAGCTGCCGGCCTGCCTACGTCACAGCAACACAGGATCCCAGCCGCATCTGTGACCTAAATCACAGCTCATTGCAACGCCGGATCCTTAACCCACTGGGTGAGGCCAGGGATCGATACCGCAACCTCATGGTTCCTAGTCGGATTCGTTTCCGCTGCGCCACAACGGGAACTCCTGGGAACTCTGATAATTGAATACAAATTTCAAAAGGGCTCAAACCCGTGACCTCAAAACGAGGTTCACAGAACAGTACACAATGATGAAACCTGAAGCAATAAAACACTGACGAACCGAGATGTAAACATTCATACATACTGTTAGGACAGGACTGCATTTTCATTTATTTCGTTTTGGAGTTCTACTGGGTTGTCTTTCAGACACCTTCCGTTCATTCCTTAAACTGTCTCGGAAGAGTGTTAGGGGAGAATCTAATAGTCTAGGAGATCTCTATAAAGTTTAGCACAAAGCTCGCAAGACGGTACCGAGTCCTTCCTGAATATAGGAATTATCCCTCTGGGCAAATGGAGGAAAATTTACACTCGGGGGGGGGGGGGTCCCTCTGAATGGCTGGAGTTTAAAAATTCTCAGTTCCTCCGCCTTTGTTCCTCTTTTCCTGGGTTCAGAGGCCACCTGTCCCGAAGGGCACACCTGCAACTCTCAGTGCTTGCAGGTCCCCGCCTCCAGCCCTCGCAAGGAGGTGCTGAGCGAGAAGAAAAGCGCCCGGCGCGCGGCCGCGAGAGGACGGGGGCGGGGGACGCCGAGGGGCGGAGCCGACGGGCGCGAGCGGGGTGTGCGCGCCGCCGCCGCGTCACCAGCGTGCCGCACGTGCCCGTGTTTACGTCCCTCGTGGAGCCGCCGACGTCAGCAGTCGAATGGCAACATTGTGGCGATTCTGAGGCACAGAGTTTAGGAGACGCGTCGGTCCATCAGGCCGGCTCCAGGCGGTCGGCAAGAAGAGGAGCGGGGGAGGGGAGGGCGGCCCGAGAGAGTGGCTGAGAGGCAGAAGTCGCCGGTCCCTAGCACCTTCCTGCCTGCCCGGCCCCGCGGAACCCTCGCCTCACCGCCGGAGCGCCGCAGACGCAGCACCGCGGCCTCGCTCGGGGGGCGGCCAGGGCGGGCGCGAGGAGCTACCGCAGCACGGGGCTTGTAAACAGATCCGGCCGCACGTGACCATGTGAACTACCTGCTCCTGGGACGCGTATTGTCTTTCCCGCAAGCCGCACGACAAAGGAACGCGGCGGGTGCGAGTGCGGAGACGCGAGCGAGCGAGTGGGGAGAGCCGGCCGGCGCGCTAAGATGGCTGAAGGCGCCCGGCTAGGGTGAACGGGGGGCGCGGCGCAGCCAGCCGGTGAGTCCTCGGGCGGGCCGAGCCGCCGGCGTCTTTCCAGCGGCCGGGCGCCGGAGCCACCATGTCGTTCGCGCTCGAGGAGACGCTCGAGTCGGACTGGGTGGCCGTGCGGCCCCATGTGTTCGACGAGCGCGAGAAGCACAAGTTCGTCTTCATCGTAGCCTGGAATGAGATTGAGGGCAAATTTGCCATAACCTGCCACAACCGGACGGCCCAGAGGCAAAGGAGCGGCACCCGGGAGCAGGCGGGGGTGCGGGGGGGCGCCGAGCCCGGCCCACCCGCGTCCGACGGGACCCGCGGGCCGGGCAGCCCGGTGGGCAAGGGTCGGCCCGAGGCCACTGCCTCCGCGACTCTGGGCAGGAGTCCCGGGCCCCGGAGGCGTCCGGCCTGGGCGGAGGGCGGCTCTCCGCGGAGTGCGTGCAGCCTTCGGGGGGACCCGCTGCTGCGGAGTTCGGCCGGCAGAGGGGCGGAGAGCTCTCTCTCAAGCCCAGTGCGGACCAAGTCCAGCCGGGTTCGGAGGGCATCTGAAGGCAGAGATGTGTCGGGGGCCCCCGGTGCAGCAGCCCCGCCGGCGCCCACGGAGGCCCAGGCGTCGTCGGTGCGCGTAGTGAGCGCTTGCGGGACGGTCACCGAGGAGATCGAGGTGCTGGAAATGGTGAGAGAGGACGAGGCGGACCCGGCGTCGTTGGCGCTCTCGGACGCGGAGCAGCCGCCGCCCGCCCCCGAGCTGGAGTCTCCGGCCGAGGAGTGCAGCTGGGCCGGGCTCTTCTCCTTCCAGGATCTGCGCACGGTGCACCAGCAGCTGTGCTCTGTGAACTCGCAGCTGGAGCCGTGTCTGCCGGTGTTCCCCGAGGAGCCCTCGGGCATGTGGACGGTGCTGTTCGGGGGCGCCCCAGAGATGACCGAGCAGGAGATCGACACGCTGTGTTACCAGCTCCAGGTCTACCTGGGCCACGGCCTGGACACCTGCGGCTGGAAGATCCTCTCCCAGGTCCTCTTCACCGAAACCGACGACCCGGAGGAGTATTACGAAAGCCTTAGCGAGCTGAGGCAGAAGGGCTACGAAGAAGTGCTTCAGCGGGCCCGGAAGCGCATCCAGGAGGTAAGAACCTAGTGTGGGTTCCACTCACCGCTCTTAGTTGCTCACTGCCAAAGCCTGGAGCCTCGGTCTGGGTGGTGCGCAGTTGGGACACTTGTTTTTCTAGACAAGGGAAAAGGAAGACAGTGGCTTCCTCCGGACCTGTCTCCCCCTTCATTCCTTTCAGTGGGAGGAAAACCGTGGTTTTCCTTAATTTGTTCTCTGAAGGAACTTTGATAAGTCTTTAGTTTTCCACCTCCCACTTATCTCATAGGTTCTATGTAGTAAAGTGGGTTTTTTGTTTTTTGTTTTTTTTACTGCTAGGTACTGGTAACAAGACCAAAAGCCACTTAGCAGGAAGGTATCCCATAAATGCAAGCTTTGCCCCTAAAGCTCCTTCCAGCAACAATTACCTTACTTTCCAGGTGTCAGTTTCATTTATTCAAATTGGTTTGTCTTATGGAGCAAAATTAGTCAGTTTTTTGTCTCCATATGTAATTTGGCGACTTAGGCAAATTAAAAATTTTTCCTCGGATGAGTGGCCTGTCCAAATGAAAAAGTTTCTGCTATTGACAGTTGGATGCAAGTGAACAAAGGTTTTATACACACTCTAGGACTATGTCAAGCCTTCACCGGGGCGGGGGGCGCTCATGTTTCACTCTTGTTTTAGGGAGAAAAAAAATGGCCCTGGGCAGGGATGTTTATTATACTTTTGGACTTAAGGAGTAAAAGTAGTGCAGATGGTTTTTCAAACGAATCCTTAAAATTATAGGAAACAGTGGGAAAAGGTCTGAATGGTTATACATAGAGAGCTCTAGGATGTGTAAGGTATGTATAATTTGAGGTCATGCCTACAGAACAGCTTCTGCTGAAAGAACTGCTTAAAATTTTAAGATACCCTAACAGGACACTCAACAGGTTCAAGCAATCAAAGCAGTTTATTTTTAGTGTTAGTTCCAGTTGAGTTAGGGTGGGGAAATGCGTTCTTTTATGATGTTTGTATTCCTGACGTTGTGTTGTCATCTGACAACCTTGCCTAGGTTTATGTAAGACTTGAATCCTACTCTTAATGCTAGGAAGCTGGAACCTTTTGATTTCTTTGTAGAATATTACATATTTTTCTTTTTGAAACCTCAGGATTTAGGAAATAATTTTTACACTTATCCCACAGCGCTGTCTTAAAATTTACTGAATCCAGGTTTTCACTCCTTATTAGTTTATGTTAAACATCACCCATCATAATGTGAACCTAGAGTTCCAGGGATCCGTTTTTATTTCTCTTTTTATCATCTCACTTTTGGAGTCTGTGTTCTACCTTAAATACTTTGTGAAAGGAAGTGACAAGTCTTTTTAAAAAATTTTATAATGATTTTTATTTTTTCTGTTATAGCTGATTTACAGTGTTCTGTCAATTTTCTGCTGTACAGTAAGGTGACCCAGTTACACATACATGCATACATTCTTTTTTCTCACATCGTCATGCTCCATCATAAGTGACTAGATATGTGACAAGATTTAAGTGGTCATTCTCTTTACAGCTTTTTTTTTTCTTTAGGGTTTTGTTAATAATAACCTGTAATCTTCTAAACTGCAAGGACAACGTTCATGCTTCTTTCTCTTATTCGTTTTATAGATGTATATATTATCCTTTTAGGTTTTCCCTTTTTTAAAAAAAGCACTAAATGATCTAAGTATGTGTGGTTTTAATTTTACCCATACTCAGAAAACAGTTTTGTTTTTTTAATACAAATTGGATCAAAAACAAGGCCTGAAAAATATAGTTACAGTTTTCTAGAACTCATGTACATTTTTTAAAGAGTGCTTTTCCTAATTAAGGTTATGTTGACCATAATGTTTTATTCTCTTTAACAGAGAAAAATTTAGAGTATTTTGTTTTGGGAAACAACTCAAAACATTAAATTAAATGCATGTTTTTGGTGCTTTACTTAGTTGACTTGAATAGTATCTGAAAAATAGGGAGTTCCCATTGTGGCTCAGGGGAAATGAATCTGACTAGTATCCTTGAGGGTGCAAATTCAATGCCTGGCCTTGCTCAGTGGCTTAAGGATCTGGTGTTGCCATGAGCTGTTGTAGGTTGCAAATATGGCTCAGATCTGGCTTGCTGTGGCTGTGATGTAGGCCAGCAGCTATAGCTCTGATTTGTCCCCTAGCTTAGTAGACTCCATATGCCTCCGTTTGGCCCTAAAAAGACAAAAAATAAAATAAAATAAAATTTTTTTAAAGAAAAATAGTTATCAAAGATAACAAATAGTTTCAGTTATAATGCCCACCCTGATTTCTACTGGCAGATTATTTCAAAAGAAATTATGAGGGGGAAAGGAATGCAAGATCGATTAGTGATGTCTGTCATGGATCTGACAGTAGCATGCCCACCATATTTGTTTTTCTTTCCCATCTGCTTAAATCTTTTTGCAATCTTCATAGTTTGCAGTAACATTTTTTTAGGTAAAATCTTTGTGGAAGTTTTATTATTTTTGTATTATTGATTCTGTTGAGTTAGTAATTATTGTTGTTTTAAATTCTAAATCGTTATTTTAAATTCCCAGTTCTCAATTTGACTTGTGGATTTGTAGGTTTTAAAGCTAGGTATATCTGGAAAATGAAACATTAGGTATATGTTGATCAGAAAATTTAGTCCTTTGATAATTAATGTTTTTCCTTTTTAAATTTCTCCAAATCTACTTTCTGGTTCTTGTTCCCATCAAAAAAAAACCCCCAAAAAATCCAGGTTTCAATTTAAATAATACACCTACTTGTGTTCAGAATGATCAGTAAGTTGTTGAAAAAGGGTCTGTTTTTGTTTTTGTTTTTTTGTTTTAACTAGAACAGACTGTACAACTAGATTTTAAACTTTCAAGGTCACTGGCCTTAACGGTATCTTGGAATTCTCTTCTTTGCCACCCCTAGTTCAGGGCCATACATCTTGTGAGCACTTTTAATGTTAGTAGACAAAAGACATCTTTTTTTTTTTAATATCACAGGAATTTAATAGATTTGAAGGTATCATTTTAATGTAGAGTTATAAGTAAAATTTTGGGAGTTCCTGTTGTGATGTAACTGGATTGACATCATTGATTATCCGAGTCTGCAGCACCAGGCTGCAGGTTCAGTCCCCAGGCCATCACAGTGGGTTAAAGGAATCCATCATTGCTGCAGCTGTGGCATAGGTTGCAACTGAGTTTTGGATCCGATGCCTGGGCAGGGAACTCTAAAATAAAATTTTGTAAGTTGATAAGTGTAAATTCCTCAAACCACCTTGCTGTTTAAAAACTAAGGGAAAATCTCTTAAACTGTCAATACGTAACTTCCTAAATAAGGAGTCCTTACCTGGGGCTGGTGAAATTTCCTATAAATTGAAGGGAGCTGTAGGTGAACATTAATGGAATATCTTAAGTAGCATGCATAGTTTTATATGCATAGGCTTATTTGCAGTTTTGAAGAGGACTTAGGGTGTTCTTCAAAAAGAGCCTTAAAACTACAGTCATGAATTATCTGCTTTGTAAACTTAGGATATAGCCTCCACTGGAATTTAATTTTTGGAACACGTTTATGACTTAATATGGAGTTACAAGACTGCTCATATCTGTCCTGTGGAGTATTGAAGAATAAAACCTTAAGTTTTCTGCCAGAAATTTTTGTTAATGGTTCACAGATTTGGTCAGCTGACAGGTTTGCGAGGCGCTGCAATTTACACAGTACTAATGAGAAATTATTTTCAGGTGACTTAAGAATTATAGATTATATACTATTTAGGGCCATAATCTTGAGTACAAATGAAATGTGAAACTTATTACATGTTAGGCTTGCCTTGGACTTCTACAAAGGTTTACTGTAAGTAGTGCTATTTATATAACAAGGGCTCAATCCTTGAATGAGTCAAGTGCGTCCGTCCCCCTGTCTCCACACCCCCAACCTCTTGGAATGGTTTCAGCAGTAGCCTTGTATGTTGGTCAGAGCTGTGGATCATTTTGTAGTGTGTGTGTGTGCGGGTGGCCCATACTGTGGCTTACCTTTGATGACCTGGATTTTGTAAACAATGATTTCGGTATAAGGACAGCCATTGAAATGATTGTGATCCTTTCAACAGTAAACCTCAACTATGATGGTAGCCTTGATTAAAATGGAAAAATCTGGCGTTCCCGTCGTGGCTCAGTGGTTAACGAATCCAACTAGGAACCATGAGGTTGCGGGTTTGATCCCTGGCCTTGTTCAGTGGGTTAAGGATCTGGCGTTGCCATGAGCTGTGGTGTAGGTTGCAGATGCGGCTCGGATCACGCGTTGCTGTGGCTGTGGCGCAGGCTGCTGGCTACAGCTCCTGTTAGACCCCAAGCCTGGGAACCTCCACATGCCCCTGGTACGGCCCCCAAAATGACAAAAGACAAAAACAAATAAATAAATAAAATGTAAAAATCGGTGTTCACTCTGGAACTTAGTGTGTTTATAAAACCATGCTCAATTGTAACTTCCATGCATTTGAAAACACTGAGAGAAGCTGTGTTTTCAAAAGTAGCCATGTAAGGTACACAGTAGACAGAGCCTACCTAGTGTCTGGTGTCAGAAAGACCTGGGTTTGAATTAGGACTCATCACTTGTGTGACCTGTTTAGTTATTTAACCTCTTTAAAACAGAGAAATGGGGAAAATACTTAAAGGAGTTCTGAAAATTTAAATAAGACATAATGAAAAAGTCCCTAACAAAGTGTTTGGCACTTATAAAGGAGGCTTCTAGGAAATGTTTCAAGGGGATGTAAATATTTATTGATACTACTTAAGTAGTGGGCATTTCACATTACCTGTTCCCTTTCATCCTTCACACGATCTTTTGAGACAGGTAGAGTTTTATACATGTTTTACTGAAGCAGAAGTTGAGACTTGGAGGAAGACCTGTGTATACATTAGAGAAATGACAATCTTTTAGGAGCCCCAGGATGCTGAGCTTTGGGCCAGGAAGCCACGACCCAGAATTAGGTATAAATAGTAGAAGCAGGCTCGAGAAGGCCATAATGTATTTAATTGTAGTGGAAAGAGCTCTTCTTCCTGAATATTTCCATAAATATAGTGCAGACTGCTCTTTTACTGTAAAACACCGTTAAGGATAATGAAGATAAGTGAATTTTGTGGGATTTTTGAAAGTTATGATGAAAGATTTGAAAGCTGGAAGTTGTTAAAATAATGACTTAGATATTAATCATTTTCTTCAATCCTATGCCCAAATAAACTTTTGGCCATTTTTCATATCACTGGAAAAAAAAAGGGTAGAAGAAAAGTTGAATATATGCTTCTGGGTTAGTGTTTCTGTAAAACAGAAATACAGGCGCTGGTGGTAGAATGGCAGCCTTCCTGATGAATAATTGATGTGCTGGTTTCTCTGCTTGCCATTTAATATCACATGATGCCTGGCCCACCAGATATTTCAACAGACCTGTTTTCTCCTTGCTAAAACAAGGCCAACTTGGGCAAATGCTTTTAGTAATGTGAGTACAAGGGGGTGTGTGTGTATGTGTGTGTGTTGAAGGGAGAAGGTGAGTGGGAGGTTTGGTTAGTGAGACATAAAGTTGTTGTGGTTGAATTAGCAGTCTTCATTCCCAGAATCTTCACGTGTAACATGTCTCACTGTTTTCCATTGCTGCTTTATTTGGCCTTTTATTGACCGTAGAATCTTGTTATAATTGGGACTTGAAAGCACAGGATGGCCTTCCATTGATGGCTAGATGTATGTGTGCTTATTTTTTTGTAATGGGAAATTTCCCTTGGCTCTTTGTACTCATTAATAGGCCAGGATCTGCCTCCTCTGAATCTACCCAGTTTCCGTAATTGTCATAGAAAAAAAAAATTAAATTGTAAGTGTAAGAGATATAGGGTAGACACTGAAACTGAGCAGCAGTTCTTGGTGCTTCTGTGTTTTTTGATAAAGGTGGTAAATTTCATTTGGCTTTTCAAGCTTCTTGTAGGGGACTGTTACTACCAAGTAGCTTTAACACAGAGTATCTAAATTATTAAAACGGCATGGGGCAGAGGATTCATTCGGTGAAAAGCTAGACATTTTTTGAGTTTTTTTCTTAAGAGTGGGGAATTGCCTTTTATTCTTGTCCCTGAATGTTAAATTTTATACAGTTATAATTACATATAGTAGACTTTTCAGATTATAGTGAAGGTTTTGTATAGTAGGCTATGAAATTAAAATAGGCTTTGTGGGCTAGACATTTTTTTGAGAGTAGGCTTAGGGATAAATGAATGGAATTCCTTTAATAATTAGGGGTTTATTTTTACTTCTAAGGTTTGAGGGTGATGGTGTGGGGCTTAGTTTATTCAAAGATATTAGTGCATTCAGGTAGTACAGGCCCAGGGAGAATATGGTGATAAACAAGAATGGTCATTTTCTTGAAAAATTTTTTAAAAGATATGGGACACTTCATGAATTTGCCATCTTTGTGTAGGGGTCTTCTTAATATTCTGTATTTTTCCAATTTTAATATATGTGCTGCTGAAACAAGCACAGGAAAAAAAATTTAATTAAAATTGAATACTAAATCATCCGGCTGTTAAGAATTAGTTGAGGCAGGGTACTTTTAAAGAAATGTCTCATTACCCTATCTTAATTAGTGCTTACTGGAAAGAAAATTTATTGGACATGGCTCAGGCAAATCTGCATGTTTTTGTCCTAATTCTGATGTTGGTTGGTCTTATACTGTCACTTAACTGCCTTAGGCCTTAACTTCATGTTTGTAAAATGAGATTATAGTGCTCTTTTTCTATAAGGATCCGTGGTAGTTTACGGTTACAGAGTAGCAGGGGTTGGGACCTGAGCCACTTGTTTTGTGTGCCTGTATCCAGGTGTCAGTTTCTCTCCAGCAAGGTGACTGTCCAAGACATAACACTTGTAATGTTGCTGGAGTTTCTTTAGACTTTCAAAAAGCCTAAATTTTTGGGTATGTGACAGCATGAAAGAAAGGACATTGAAGTGGGCAGGAGTGGTGTTTCTGCGTTTTTTTTGTATTTGTTTTCTTGTCCTCACTTTATTACCTCAGCTTGAGGGTTTGTGTGTATGTATGTTTTTTCCCCTCGTGGAGTTTATTGTTAAACATGCTTTCCGGTCAGTTTTTTGAGAACTTGCTGAAGTTACACTTAGAAAACCAAATGTTCAATTACTAAAATTATTTCCGAAAGCCTTTCTTCTCCTTCCCCTTCCCATCTAGGTAATTCTTAGTCCTCTTTACTGACTCTAAGGAGGTAGGTCATAACTGTAGTGACTGATGTGTGGAGACTTGTATGAACTCTAGTTCTTAACGATCACAATAACTGACCTTCATTGAATGCTTCCTGTGAGTCAAGCACTGTGGGGTAGTCTTGAAAATATATTTTATCATGTAGATAGTTGCATGTAGATAGTTAGCATGTAGATAGTTGTTAAGAGGTAGGGTTCAAGTGAATTTGAGTCCTGGCCCCTCCACTTAATAGCATTTTGAATTTGGGCCCACCTAATTCTCTCAGTGCCTTAGCTTCCTCATCTGTGAAGAGAGTAATCTTGCTGCCTTGGAGTGATTTAAAAGTAGGTATTATGGAGTTCCTGTCGTGGCACAGCGGTTAACGAATCCGACTAGGAATCACGAGGTTGCAGGTTCGATCCCTGGCCTTGCACAGTGGGTAAACGAGTTGTGGTGTAGGTTGCAGACGTGGCTTAGATCCCGTGTTGCTGTGACTGTGGTGTAGGCCAGTGGCTACAGCTCTGATTAGATCCCTAGCCTGAGAACCTCCATATGCCGTGAATTCGGCCATAGAAAAGGCAAAAAAAAAGACAAAAAAATAATATTAATCCTCATATGAACATAAGAAGTAAGGATTTTACATAGAGGAAACAAGTTCAAAGTGAATAGATAAATTTGCTTAAGATAACAAATCTGTAAAAGAGAACCCTATTCAAATCGATGCCTGATTTCAGCTAGTTTTCTTAATCATTGGACTATCTTCATCCCTGTAGAAAGGGAGTGAGGCTAACTGATAAACTTCGCCTTTGTCAAACTGAAATACATGGTCAATTGTCTCATCACTGGATGGAATGAAAGCATTGACTGTTTAGCTGATGATTGTTTTTGGAAAACCTTCATTATGTACATATACTGTAATCAACAGTGTTGTCTGTCATTGGAGAGAACATTGTAATCCCAAAAGAGTTGAATTTAAATTTGTGCATGTATGAAACATAAAACTCTGAGAGACAGAATGCATGTCTTTCTTATAGAGACACATTAAAAATAATTCTTCTGTGAGCACAGGAAGAATAAATATTGTACTGATGTTTATTCTGTTCTGTATTGAGCTTGCTAAGGGTGAGTTGGTTTAGGCAGTACGATAATTTTTCCTAAGATTTCACAGATGTATTTTGAAGAAAATTTGTTTTCTCTCAAAAACACTTCCTATTACTTTACACCCCCCTCCATTGATATAGGAAATTTGGTATGTTCCAAGGTAAGATCTGAAATCTGCCTTTCTCCCGTTATTTATCCCATTTCAAATAGTACATATCTTTGAATAATTAATATTGTACCTCCTTTCCCCTCACAACTGTACTAAACAGTTATCCTATTTTTCTGACTAGGCAGTGGAGGAGGGCAGGATGTTAACTCTATTGATTTATATTTAGTTGGAAATCCTGCCCCTTTTATATTAAATGATGTGAATTTGGGTATTGGGGTTGCCAAATGAAAATGAAAAGGTTAAGGAGTTCCCGTCGTGGCTCAGTGGTTAACGAATCCGACTAAGAACCATGAGGTTGCGGGTTCGATCCCTGGCCTCACTCAGTGGGTTAAGGATCTGGCGTTGCCGTGAGCTGTGATGTAGGTTGTAGACGCGGCTCGGATCCCGTGTTGCTGTGGCTGTGGCGCAGGCCAGCAGCTACAGCTCCTGTTAGACCCCTAGCCTGGGAACCTCAATATGCCGCGGGTGCGGCTCTAGGTAAAGGCAAAAAAAACCAAAAAAAAAAGAAAATGAAAAGGTTATGACAAATAGGGGTAAAGAAATGGAGGGTTAAGAGCGAAAGGGATGAGAACTTTAGCAATATTTGAACTCGAAAAGTATTCATTATTTTAGTAAAGGAGTTATGTGCCAGCTCACAGTGAAGTCTGTCAAGATGCTTGCTTTTGTAAACGAGTGTTAAAAGGTCTCTAGCTCGCTGGAGGGCCTTGGAGTTGGCTCTTGGGCATGTTTTACTTTATACATTGAGTCTTAAGAGATCTTAAATTTGAAAAAAATACTTATTTTTATCAAGGTATAGTTGATTTTCAATATTAGTTTCAGGTATACAACAGTGATTCAGATGTTTTATAGATTATACTCCATTTAAGGTTAAGATATTCGCTCTATTGTCTGTGCTGTACAGTATATCCTTTTTCTTTTTTGTCTTTTTGCCTTTATGTAGAGCCGCACTCGCGGCATATGGAGGTTCCCAGGCTAGGGGTCTAACAGGAGCTGTAGCTGCCGGCCTTCGTCACAGCCACAGCAACGCGGGATCCGAGCCGCGTCTGCAACCTACACCACAGCTCACGGCAACGCCGGATCGTTAAGGTCAGGGATCGAACCCGCAACCTCATGATTCTTAGTCGGATTCGTTAACCACTGAGCCACGAAGGAACTCCTGTACAGTATATCCTTGTCGCTTATTTATTTTACACATAGTAGTTTGTACCTTTTAACTCCATGTCTTTATCTTTTCTGTCCCTCTCCTCTCCCTGTTAGTACCCACTCAGTTTGTCCTCTGAGTCTGTTTCCCTTTTTTTTTGTTATATTCATTCATTTATTTTTTAGACTCCACATATAAGTGATATCATACAGTTTGTCTTTCTTCTGAGTTGTTTCACTAAGCATAATAGCCTCCTGGTCCATCCATGTTGTTGCAAATGACAAAATTTCATTTTCTTTTAAATGGCTGAGTGTGTGTGTGTGTGTGTGTATATATGTGTGTGTGTGTGTGTGTGTGTGTGTGTGTGTGTGTGTATATTATATATGTATACACACATATATATATGTGTATACACATATATATATATCTTTCATCATACTTTCAGTCTTTTTAGACTCAAAAGATTGCTATTATTCCCTTAAGGAAAAGATAGACTGGTTGTGAATAGGCATGTAGGGCAGTGGATAAGAGCTTGAGTTAAGCTGTGGAGGAGTCACACCTTACCTCTACCTTTCACCAGCCACCTAACTTTAGACAAGTTACTGAGCCTGTACCTCTGGTTCTTTTTCTGTAAAGTGGCATGGTATTTCTACCTGCATCACTGCGTTATGTGTACATAGTAATTTGTAAAGGCATACTGATTAAGAAATATTAAATATGATTTTTAAAACTGAAGAAGTATGAAATCATTCATGCATTAGTTACTGCTTTCTCATGTTGTTCCCTGTTTTATCCCTGGACTGATTTTACTGTCTTCCTTCAGTGTCTTCCTTACAGCATACTTTGCTCCCAAACTATTTTAAAATATCACTTTGCACATCTTCATACCCACCTCTCCAGCTCTGACATACACACAGCCAAACTGAACTCTTCCGTTGCTTACTGTTGTCCTGCAGATAGAACCCAAATTCTTGGTATTCAGAGTGATCCACATTTTGGTTAGCCTGCCAGTCTTATCTCTGCCTTCTCTACAGGAATGTTTCATTATTCTAGCCAAGCTCTTTAACCCATTATTCACTAAACTCAGCATACACCATCTCCATTATATAGGACTCCCCCCCAATGTTGTCCCATTTTTGTCCAAGTTCCACTCTTCCTTCTAGGGCCAGGTCAAGTGCCCTTTTGGAAGAAAGTCATTTCTGGCCACTCTCAGTAATTTCTGTCAGAGGTCAGAGAGGCCTGATGTTACATACTGTTGATAACATCCATAACTGCCACCCTTCTGCCCTTTAAAATGCATTGTGAGCCCCAAGAGACAAATATGGGTTTTGTTGTTACTATTTTCTTTTTTGTGGCCATACCTGCAGCGTGTTTAAGTTTCCCTGCTGGGGACTGACTCCACACTGCAGTTGTGACCTGTGCTACACGTGTGGCAACACCAGATCCTTTAATTCACTGTGCCAGGCTGGCGATCGAACCTGTATCTCTGCAGTTCCCCAAGCCACAGCAGTTGGATTTTTAGCCCACTGTGCCACAGTGGGAACTCCTCCAGTTTGTATTCTGTGTGTGTATTATTCAGAGCACCTTTCACGTTTCATAGTTCATAACCTGCAAATAGCCAATTCAGTTTATTTATTCCCAGAATTTAGTCAGTTTTGGTTAGCAAAATAGAAAATTAAAGACATTATAACAGTTTGTGACTGTTATTTTACAGTTGAATTCTTTTATCATGGATTATAGGAAATGGTTTAGACTAAACTCAAATGCTTATTAAATTGCATATTTTGAAGTTTTAAAATGCATTTACTTTAAGATTATTTTTGGATACTTAAAATAGACTGTCAGTTGAAACTATAATTGGCTTTAAGGTAATCTAATGTTGGAAAAACATGAAACTTTATAGCAAAGAAGACAAATTAATAAATTAGCAGTGTTAGGTGAGATGCCTTGGGCTTCTCTGTAAGAGTATTAAGTTTAGTTGGTGCATAATAGCTTAATAAAGTAGCTCTGTTCATGGATCAAAGACGTGGGAAATAATACATAAGTATGTTAATATTTGAATGGAACAACTGGTTGCATGTATTTATGGAGAGCTATTGTGATTTAATAAGCATGTGGTAACTTGATGTTTTTGTGTTGATAGAAAGTAGTATCTAAACTGGTGCATTACATTTACTTTAGTGTTTGTAAGAAGAGCTCGAAGAAGCCTAGTACCTGAGGATTGTCTTACCGTTGAATCCTCACATTTGATTGCTTGTAAATGGCTCTGGGGAACTTTATTTTTTATATATATATTAATATATATGTAATATATATTATATATAATATATATTATATATAATATATATAAAGTATACATCATATATATACTTTATATATATGTATATGTATATGTATATGTGTGTGTGTGTGTATATATATATATATATATATATATATAAAATATATATTTATTTTTGCTTTTTAGGTCCACACCCGTGGCATACGGAGGTTCCCACGCTAGGGGTCGAGTCAGAGCTACAACTGCCAGCCTGCGTCACAGCCACAGCATTGCTGGATCTGAGCCGCGACTGTGACCTACACCACAGCTCACAGCAGTGCTGGATCCTTAACCCACTGTGCAAGACCAAGGATTGAACCTGCATCCTCATGGACACTAGTTGGATTTGTTTCCGCTGCACTGCAGTGGGAACTCCCTCAATTGTATCTTAAAATAGATGATTTAACACTTGATTTAGCTACTTTTCAATAATAGGTAGGTGAGTAAAGGAAAAGAAGCATGTTATCATTTCCGTTTTTTTCTTATTTGGCCAAACCGGCTGGGGCCACAGCAGGAATTCTGGCATGTGTCATTTTCATACTTCCCATACTTCATCTTTAGGAAGTTGTATGTGTGATTTTGGATTTTGTGGCAAAAGGAGTAACCTAATTTTCCTCTTTTGATGTGTAAGCCAGAATACTTTTGCGGTGGGAAAGTGGAGAAGAAATAGAGTATCTTTTTTTTTTTTTTAAGTCTATTTTAGAGTTTCCTGGTGGCTCAGTGGGTTAGAGATCCAGTGATGTCACTGCTGTGGCTCAGGTCACTGCCATGGCAGGGGTTTGATCCCTGGCCCAGGAACTTCTGCCGGAAATGTAGCACCCCCTCAAAAAAAATCCAAAACAAAGCAACAAAAAGAGTGTATTTAGTTGGTAGATTATGATTGAAAAGTGGACTGTAAACCCAACTCCCTTCCCGATCTCCTCACAGGCAGCCACGAGTAGATTCTGCTACATATACAAAGACATAGGACATACATATTTTCCACCTCAACTTAAGTGGTAGAATAATATATACCCTACATACGTACATCTTGGTTT
Organism: Catagonus wagneri; assembly: GCA_004024745.2. Lineage (NCBI taxonomy): Eukaryota > Metazoa > Chordata > Mammalia > Artiodactyla > Tayassuidae > Catagonus > Catagonus wagneri. Next base: position 3,640,464 of record PVHT020004020.1, read on the forward strand.
TTTTTTCTCTCAAGCTTGTAAGTCTTGTGATACTAAATGATACTCCATTAAATGAATTTCTTTTGATATATAGGTTGTTCCTGATCTTTTGCTATCGGAAATAGCATCTTTCCCCATATGTGCACGTATATCTGTAGGGGAAAACTCTGTAGGAGGAATTGTTAGATCAAAGAGAAATGAGCATTTTTTCTTTTTTCTTTTTTGCCTTTTGTCATTTTAGGGCCGCACCCACGGCATGTGGAGGTTCCCAGGTTAGGGGTCTAATCGGAGCTGTAGCCACTGGTCTACGCCGCAGCCACAGCAACGAGGGATCTGAGCTGCGTCTGCAACCTACACCACAGCTCATGGCGGCTGGATCATTAACCCACTGAGCAAGGCCAGGGATCGAACTCGCAACCTCATGGTTCCTAGTTGGATTCGTTAACCACTGCACTACAACGGGAACTCCAAGAAATGAGCATTTTGTTTAAATTGCTCTCTGTAGAGGATGTATCAATTTACACTTTTCTTTTTCAAACAAAAGGAAGAGGTTGCTGTTTGTTTTTATATACTTTTAAACACATGACTGTATTTTCAAAACCTTTTGATCTTATCCCTGAAAGGCTGTAGTTTGTAATTTATTTTACAATATGAATGAGTCTTCATTTGTTCAGGAGTTATTTCTGTGAACTCATTCATTCCATTCTTTACCTATATTTTGTTTGTTTTTTGATCTTGGACGTTGTCTATATGTTGCAGATATTTTTCCCTTTGTCATTTGTTTCTTGATTTCATTTTTTATGTCTCAGTTGAAAATTTTTATGTCAAAATTTATTAGTCTTTTTGATAGTTTCTAGATTTGGGGTTATGCTTTGAAAGCCCCCCATGTTGTGATTATTTAAAGAAAAATACAGAAACACCCTCATTTTTTCTACCCTTATGATATTGCTGTTTCCTTTTTCATTAATTAATTAATTAATTTATTTTTGGCCATGGTATGCAGCAGCTTCATGTGGGATCTCAATTCCCAGACCAGTGATTGAACCCAGGCTGCAGCAGTGAAAACCAAATTCTAACCACTAGACCACCAGGGAACTCTCTGTTGTTCGCATTTAAATTGTTGATCTCGCTCAGATTTATTTTGGTGTTACTAGAGTAGTGATCTAACTTCCCTGACAAAGTGAAAGTTATCACAAACATTTCTTGAATGATTCATGCTTATCATGCGGTATACTTTTCGCATATCTGTACTCTTTACCCCTTCATTTTAGTTAATGTTTATAGCAAATATTCATATTACCTGGTAGCCCATTGCCCCTCTCCACAGTTACTCTTTATTGATTTCTTTCTTTCTTTCTTTGGCTATTTTGTCCTCTTATTTTTCCACATGAATTTTAAAATTGACCTTTTCTTATGCCATGAAAATGTCAAGAGGTTGTTTTATTACCATGTGAAGTTTATAGTTTAGTGAGAATTGTTTTTTGTCTTCTTAGGGCTGGCTTCACCCATGATATGTGGATGTTCAGAGCCATAGCTGCTGGCCTGTGCCACAGCCACAATAATGCCAGATCCGAGCCACATCCACAACCTAAACTGAAGCTTGAGGCAATGCTGGATCCTTTAATCCACTGAGCAAGGCCAGGGATCGAACCCTTGTCCTCATGGATACTAGCCGGCTTCGTTTCTGCTGAGCCACAATGGGAACTCATGCATACATCTTTTTTTTTTTTTTTTGCCTTTTGTCATTTTAGGGCTGCACCCACGGCACGTGGAGGTTCCCAGGCTAGGGGTCTAATTGGAGCTGTAGCCACTGGCCTATACTGCAGCCACAGCAACGTGGGATCCGAGCTGCGTCTGCAACCTACACCACAGCTCACGGCAATGCTGGATCGTTAACCCACTGAGCAAGGCCAGGGATCGAACCTGCAACCTCATGGTTTCTAGTCGGATTCGTTAACCACTGTGCCACGATGGGAACTCCCATGCATATATCTTTTTGAATTGTTATTTTGTCTGGGTATACACCCAGGAGTGGGATTGCTGGATTATATGGTAAATCTTTTTTTTTTTTTTTTTCATAATTTTTAAAATTTTTTATTTACTTTTTGTCTTTTGGGGGCTGCACCTGCAGCATACAGAGTTTCCCAGGCTAGGGCTCGAATTGGAGCTATCTCTCCTACACCACAGCCATAGCTACTTGGGATCCCAGCTGTGTCTGCGACCTACACCACAGCTCACAGCAATGCTGGAACCTTACCTTACTGAACGAGGCCAGAGATCAAACCTGCGTCCTCATGAATGCTAGTCAGATTCCTTTCCACTGAGCCACAACGGGAACTCCTCTTATAATTTTTTAATGGCCACATTCGAGGCACATGGAAGTTCCTGGGCCAGGGATTAAATCTGAGCCCGTAGCTGTGACCTACTCTGCAGCTGGGGCAATGCCAGATCCTTTTTAATCTGCTAAATTGGGCCAGGGATCAAACCCACACCTCAGCATCAGCTGGATTCTTTTTTTTTTTTTTTTTTTTGTCTTTTTGCCTTTATCTAGAGCGGCACCTGCGGCATATGGAGGTTCCCAGGTTAGGGGTCTAACAGGAGCTGTAGCTACTGGCCTTCGCCACAGCCACAGCAATGCAGGAACCGAGCCGCGTCTGCAACCTACACCACAGCTCACGGCAACGCCAGATCCTTAACCCACTGAGCAAGGCCAGGGATCGAACCTGCAACCTCATGGTTCTTAGTTGGATTCGTTAACCACTGAGCCATGAAGGGAACTCCCAGCATCAGTTGGATTCTGAACCTACTGTGCCTTGGTGGGAACTCCCTGGTAATTTTATTTTTAGTTTTCTGAGGAACTTTCATACTGTTTTCCATAGTGGTTGCACCAACTTACATTCCCACCAACAGTGTGTGGGTTCCCTTTTCTTCATACCCTCTCCAGCATTTATTTGTAGGCTTTTTAATGATGGCTTGATGGCCACTGACATTTAACGTCATTAAATGGTTCATGTACTAGAGGTAAGACCCTGCTGACTTTGCCTCTTTGTACCTGTTTTCTGAAGATGACCATTCTGTGATTGACTTCAGCAGTAACTTTTTTTTTTTTTAAGGATAGCTAACAATGTTTTAATAGGGAATTGAACCATGAGAAATGGAGGTTTTGGCTTAATTTTAGTTTGAATAGTGCTAATTATTAATATAAAATATTTAAATAGTTCAGAGAAAGGGGGAAAATTTTTTTTTTTCTTTGGCCTTGCCTTGTAGCATGTGGAAGTTTCTTGACTAGGGATCAAACTTGTGCACTTTTTGCCCATTTTTAAATTGTGTTACCTTCTTTGCTCTCTCTTTCCTTCCTTCCTTCCTTCCTTCCTCTCTCTCTTTCCCTTCCTTCCTTCCTTCCTTCCTTCCTTCCTTCCTTCCTTCCTTCCTTTTTCCTTTTAGGGCCACACCTGCAGCATACGGAGGTTCCCAGGCTAGGGGTTGAATTGGAGCTGTAGCTGCCAGTCTACGCCATAACAATGCCAGATCGGAGCCACGTCTTCGACCTACACCACAGCTCATGGCAACCCACTGATCCTTAACTCGCTGAGCAAGGCCGGGGATTGAACCTGTATCCTCATGGATACTAGTCAGATTCTTTTCTGCTGAGCCACAACAGGAACTCCTGTCTTGTTTCTTTTAAAAAAAAACTTATTTCTCTTATTTATTTTAATTAAATTATTTTTGGCTGTGTGTGGTACCAGGGATTGAAACTGAGCCAAAGCAGTGACCTGAGCCATAGCCATGACAATTCTAGATCCTTAACCCACTGAACCACCAGGGAACGCCTAAATTGTGTTGTTTTCTTACTGAGTTTTTAAATTCATTTCATATTGTGTAAAACAGTGCTTTATCAGAACTGTGTGTTGCAGGTATTCTCTCCCAATTTTGTCTTTTCATTCCCTTGATATATAGTATAGTGTCTTTTGTAGACCAGAAGTTACTCATTTTAATGAAGTCCAACCTAATAATTTTTTTTCCAGCCTTGTGCTTTTGGTGTTGTATCTAAAAAGTCCTCAAACCCAAGGTTACCTACATTTTCTCCTGTTATTTTCTGAGAGTTTTAAAGCTTTGCATGTTACATTTAGGTCTATGATCCATTTTGAGTTTAATTTTTGTGAAAGATTTATGGTCTCTGTAGATTTCATTTCCTCTCTCCCTCCCTTTTGTATGTGGATGTCCATTTGTTTTAGCATCGTTTGTTTGTTTTTTGTTTTTTTTTTTTTGCCTTTTGTCATTTTATGGCCGCGGGTTTATGGCCGCACCTGCGGCATGTGGAGGTTCCCAGGCTAGGGGTCCAATCGGAGCTGTGGCCACTGGCCTGCACCGCAGCCACAGCAACGCAGGATCCGAGCCGCGTCTGCAACCTACACCACAGCTCACGGCAACGCCGGATCGTTAACCCACTGAGCAAGGGCAGGGATCGAA